>CM032406.1:8248-76032 GCA_019049475.1 Eueides isabella | reverse complement strand
GCTTTATTGTGGCCCTGCGCCACGACAGTTCTCAAATAATACGTATCAAATTTGCCCTCGGTCAACGTCGTCATGAAAAGTAGTATACACGTGTCACACAGGTATTAAACAGTAGTACACTCAATTCCCACTTCAGGATACGAATCATTTAATATTCCATTTCTACATCAACAAGTAAAAGAACAGCGTTGAGTTACGCCTTTCAGTGGGCCTTTTAGTGTGCAATGCAGCACAAAGTCTGTTTATATTGTTATATTATTCTTTTTTTTTCAACTTCACGCATTTGTTAGGGTAGCAGAGAGAATTTGAGAACATATAATTAGGCACACTGTTCCGTTACCTACATTCTGCTGAATTAAGATATTCGTGTAGAGCGGCGGAACTCAACGCCGCGCTTTGCCTTGTTATCATAGCGAAGAAATCAAACTTGAAATATTTATTTTAAAGCTTGTGGCCCTGTGCCATGACAGAGACCTCAATATGTTGTTATTTATTTACTATGTATTTTTTTGCATTTTTTTCATATTGCAAATAATAAGAACAAGCATTTGACCATTGGCCTTATTATTTTGTTCTTAGCCAGTTAACCCCGAGGTCGTGGATTCAATGTTTATTTGGGTCATACTTGCATATATAAAAGCGTACATTATATATAGATATTTTTTATAGTATTTATTTGAAAGATTATTAGCCGGATTGTTCATTGGTGAGTGGTCTCAAAATTTACATATTTTGAGCCAGTCGCGACGCATGTGGAAGTTTACAGGTTCGATTCTCACTTGGAGAAATAAATATTATATATTTTCATTTACCGCTTGACGCTGTATCCCACATATGGAAGTGTAGCCAGAGAAAACTTGTGTAAAGACACTTCGTTTCGAATTTGAGGCATTGCGTGTCGAGTGGCAGTGCTCAACGTCGCGCTTTGCCTCATTACATAGATGATAATAATAATTATGATTTTTTCACGCTAATAATGTAGATCGCGGTGTTAATTTTCGCCACTTAACAGGCAATGCCTCATTTCGAACGTTAGTAGTTACAAAAGTGTCTTAATGGTTACTAAATATCTTAAAAATAGGACCCCAGTTTCCCCTGTCTACTCTACGATATGCGGGATACAGCAAATCAGTATTCGTTAGTTCAGCTTTACACTGTATCTTGATACAATGTTTACGCCCAATTTGAGAAAATTCCTTGTCCTTCCTGTCATTTACACTCACTCGCTAGTGGCCCTGGCCATGACAGGCCTCAAGCTGCACCATAAAGTATATGTAAATAATATATGCAATTGGAACGTTATTTGATCTGCCTATAACGTCAGTATGATTTATGGCTATTGATGATAGCAATAATAAGGAGAGTATATTTTGAATAATATAATACTTGTCAGGTTCACGTTGTCTCCCGCATGTGGCAGGGGAACTTGGAACCTAGTGTTAATATAATACACTCAGTTCCCCACTTTTCACGAATTTCTGGGTAGAATGGCGGGACTCAGGGCGATGCTTTGTCTCGTTATCAGAGCGAGACAATAACAATTTCTCTAAGTGGGAATCGAACCTTCACCCGTCGCGTACAGTTGCACGCATGTGCCCCTGCGCCACTACTGCCTCAAGACATTTTGCTTAACTATATTTAAATTCAACACGCAACATTTTTACTTATTAAAGATTAAAAACATAGTGCGTGAACTCTAAGTTATTTCTTAGACGAAAGTATCAAACAAATTTTAAAATAAACACCCCCCGACGAAAAATATCACTACCTCATCTTAGCAAAATGCTTGTAGCTCTTAAACTGCTGATCCAATTTTCATAACCACTGCAATGAATAAGGCTTTCCATAAAAAAATGGTATAAAATGAAAAGGACCGATTCATTGATTCAGAAGCTATGGTGCCATATAGATAGGTAAAAATTTTAAACCCCTTTTTTGCGTATTTGGTTAAAATGAAAGCGTGAATAACTCTAAAATAAACTTCAGTTTACTTACACAATAAAGAAGTAATAAATATTCAAATTACAATTAAAATATGTATTATGTAAATGTTGTATTAATTAACAATTCAAATAACTTGGCGATAAATAAAAAAACCGACCTCTATCATTAACTGGTTTTTTATAATTTTATGCTATCATTTTTGTGCATTTCTAATTTCGGTTGCGAAACGTTATTTTTATGTTAATAATATTTAAAATTTTTAAATATTTATTAACTGCAAAAATACGTTTCTCTAACTAATACTACTCAAGTGGAAACGGGGCAGTATCCTAACACTAAGTCCTAATTTCTCTCTGCCTACCCTGCCATGTGCGGGATACAGCGTGAAGCTGGTCATGATCATCCTGTATTTATGCTGTCCTTTAGGCTGTCCTTCAGCGGACCAGTGTATGACTGTAAATTTGGCAATTGTGGATTTTTACTCAGGGAACTTTGTTTTGTCTGTTTGTACGCACTAATCTTAGAAACAGCTAACTACACTTAAGTCTCTATTATGTTTTGGCATTCTTCCCTCATCATTTAATGTTCATTTTATTTCAGTCGGCTAATATATAAAAAAGTTAGGTCAATTTAAAATATTTAGTTCGTTTGCTTAATTAACTTAGCTGAAATTTTAGTTTTCAATGTATACATATTGTCTTACAAGTATTTATGTTACAAGTACAAGAAAATAATTAAAATGAGTAGATAAAATAGTATATAAATTTCAAGCATGGAATGTGTCCTAGTTCTGAAAGTTACAGGCGTTCTGTTGAAGTTTTCAGTTTGAGTGTAACATTTCTGTTGAGCTGCACCACTCAACAGGAATTGGTCGAAAGTGGAAAGGTCTTAATGAGAACGGAAGTGATTTTAGTTTTACAAATAACCTCTGCTTACCACACTTATTTTCTTTTCAGAGCATCATATATTAAACATAAAATGATATGTAAATATATCTTAAAAAAGCGCAAGAAATATTAAAATAGAAGAATGGCGGAAAAGAAATTGGAAATCGCGATGGGTGAGATCGACGAGACGCAACGGTTTTCACCGTTTATGAAACAAGTTCGTATAATTTTTTACTTTATATATATATATAAAATTGCATTCAACTAAAGTTTTGTTTTCTTTATGATCCATTGGAAGTAACTAAATTTTCATTTTAAGCATGAATAGCACACAAGCTTTATATTGTAAAAGAGAGAAAGCGTTGCATTATGTTCCGACTGAGACTGAATACTTACACAATGACGCAAAACAGTCAAAAATGGGGAATCTAACTTAGTCTCCTAACGCTATGTTCCCACGTTCCCTCTGCTTTATCTACTATATACAAGATACAAGATAATCTCATTCATTTACATGTATTATCTCTAGCTCCTAGCAGTCAGCGGCATAGTGATGTACATGATCGGCACTGGTGCTAACATCGCGTATCCAGCGGTTCTCCTTCAGCAGTTAAGACAGCCGGACACCGCCGTGCGTCTGACCGCTGAACATGAATCTTGTTTGGTAAGCTTTTTTTTAAGGCTCAGCTCAATGGCATTATATGTCATTCATCATATCAGAGCAAGGAAATATATATATAAATAAAATTGGGACTCTCATGTATACTTTACTACTTTACATGCGCTCTTACTATAGTTGAATGTAACTTAGAATATTTTTAATATGCATTTTATGGTCATGTTAGAAACGTCTATTATCTAATGGAAAAAAAATCAATTTCTATGTATGTATATATATATATATATATATATATATATATATATATATGTACCCGCACACACACATACATATATATAGAAATGTGATGGAAGACTTTGTTTTCTAATATTTGCAGATAATCAAATAATGTTTTTCCTAGTGTTTTTCCCATACCATGGTGACGAAGTAGCACAGAGTCCTTTGTACAGACTTTGAAAGGATAGTTGTCCGTTCGGTTTCTACTCGACGAAATGATTATATTTAAATTATTTTTTATTCTGATATCTAATATAACAAAACGCGGCGTTTAGTTCCGCCCCCAACACTCAATGTCTTAAAAACATTGGTGGAAAGTAAGAGACAAAGTGTTTTAAGGCTAGGTGGTTTAAAGCAAAAGATTTAAATTGCCTTCGTATATTTTTCCGGTACCATTATGTCGACTCAATTGAAATAATAATATATAATTTACCAACTGTATGACGTATAAAATAATTGTACATAGTTTTGCTATAAGTACGATCATAAACGCTTCTTACAAATTTCAAATTCAAATTCAAAATATTTTATTCAAAATAAGAGTTACAAGCTTCGTTTTTTGAACGTCAACAATTTACCACCAGTTCACTAAAGTTATTGCCTCAGACCTGAGAAGAACCGGCGAAAGAAACTCAGCGGGATATGTCCTTTTTTTTTTTTTTAATCAAACTTTACATTATATATTTATGTGAGAATGATACACTTGAAACAGCCTGGAGCGAGCATTTTATTCCCAAGGCGTGTTATCATTTATGAATCGTTAATATGGTAATAACCTTTAACACACAAACGTCTTTTCACAACCTTTTTAAATTGTGAAACAGAAATTTCTCTGACGTTTTCTGGGATCCTATTGTAAAAGCGTACACCCTGTCCCATAAAAGAATTACGGACTCGATGCAATCGAGTTACAAGCGCACTAAGTTTAAGCCTATTTCTAGTATTAATATTATGTACATCACTGATTTTAGTAAACTTATTAATATTTTTCTTAACATACATAACATTTTCAAAAATGTATTGAGATGCAACGGTCAATATATTAATATTTTTAAACATTTCCCTTAAGGAATCCTTAGGGCTTAAGTTATAGATTGCGCGAATAGCTCGCTTCTGCAAGACAAATATTGACTTAATACCGGCTGCATTACCCCAGAGTAAGATGCCGTAAGACATAATACTGTGGAAGTACAAAAGTAAACAAGGCGAGCCGTTTCCTCATCAGTCAATAATCTAATTTTTTTTACAGCGAAAGCTGCAGAGCTCAGTCTATTCGCCAATCTATCAATATGAGGTCCCCACTGTAAATTAGAGTCAATGGTGATACCGAGAAATACCGTAGACCGTACCGTTACTTCTGGGAATGAGGTTTTTTTATAGTTATTATAAGAAAAATATACAAGGTTATACAAAATTGTTGCCTAAGAAATAAAAACTCATTATAAGATATATAATATAACGTATATTTATTTTAATATTTAATTATGTCAAACGAATTATATGGATAAGCCCTTAACGTTCCTCGACATTCCTAAAGGACCTATAATCTTAGTCTAGTTTAGTTATTGCTTGAACGTTGTCTGTTTGTCACTCAGTACTGAAAGAAATAGCTTAAACAAGCAAGCCCCAAGAATAACTATTGTGAAACAAAACAACATAAAGTTTTGAGAGAAGTTTGCTCAAATATAGAAGTGAAAACAGCATTTCGATCGCTTAAGCCATTTTTGTTATATAGTTCAAAATTTAAAAATTTAATTACCAAACAGGACGATATATATATATATATATATATATATATATATATATATATATATATATATATATATATATATATATATATATATATATATATATATATATATATATATATATATATATATATATATATATATATATATATATATATATATATATATATATATATATATATATATATATATATATATATATATATATATATATATATATATATATATATATATATATATATTAGTAATGTAACCCAAGTGCGACAGATGCCTGTCCCCACTCGAGGAAATAAATAGTTAATATTTTGATTACATTCGCACTGGTAGCGAACCTCTGGAACTCTTTAACGGAACGAAAGTGCCTTTTAACTGTATGATCCCCATTCCCTTTGCCTACCTTTCCACGTGAAATAAAACGATACTTTAGCATTTTAGTAAAAGGCAAGACAGTAAAATATTTAACTATATTACAATTTCTTTAAAATACTTTATTTTTATTAAATATTGATTTGAAAAGTGTTGTAGATTTTAGAAGATTTTTTATTATTTTCATTTTAGCGGACCATAATGTGAGTTTTACATACAAAATGATTAGCAAAGTTATTTGTGCTCAATAGGCACGCTCGAAAGCCATAACTAAGAACTCGAGCAATTATTAAGTATTTGTATGTAAATATTAAACGTTGCCCGCAACTTTGTTATATATATATATATATATATATATATATATATATATATATATATATATATATATATATATATATATATATATATATATATATATTATATATATATATATATATATATATATATATATATATATATATATATATATATATATATATATATATATATATATATATATATATATATATATATATATATATATATATATATATATATATATATATATATATATATATATATATATATATATATATATATATATATATATATATATATATAAGGAAAAATGCAATATGCAATTCACTGCTCTTAGTTAAACGTCTTTAAAAGTGATAAGGTAGTACAGAAACAGTATATTCCAATTTCCAGTCCAGACATCGAGTGTGTCTGTATTAACACGAGTGTCTCTAATTGTATTTTTTATTATTATTAATATTATTTATTTCTATACGTTTAATTTAGGTTAGTTTATAGCATTATTTTTTAAGTTTAGAAACTTTTTTATATAATAATGTATTTATATCATAACTTTTACTTTACTTTTAAAAGCCTTTTTTTTTAATTGACATAATTTCCATTCACTTACAAATTAACACTCTTCAGCTCTCAGACACAGAAAAAAAGTACATGTTTACAGTACAAACGTTAATGTCGGATATTTATATTTATATTTATATTTATATTTATATTATTTTAGTTTTTAGGGTATACAGAAGGAATTTGGAAATCTAGAGTTGAGACACTCCGTTGCCTTCCCAACTTTCCACCGAATTAATGGCATTGCGTGCTAAGTGGCGGAACTCAACGCCGAGCTTTTCCTTGTTACCAGACCGACAAAATGAAATAAAATTGTCGCGTTTACAGTTACACGCTTGTGCCCCCGTACCACGACAGGTCTCCTTATATTTTTAAAACATTGTACTTTTCTGTTCCAGCATCGATCCTAGGCTTGGCCCTGATCTCCGGTATATTAGTAGCGCCATTCTGCCTACAAAAGTTAGGACGGCGTATGACGAATCAACTGAGTACACTTCCAGCATTAGGCGGGTGGGCTCTTTTGGTTGCTGCCAAGGACCCTATCACTCTACTTTTTAGCAGATCGTTGCTGGTGTGTATTAATTTATTTGTAAAATAAAAAAAAATCACTTCTCAGTGTATGCTGCATATAACAAGACAATCTGGGAATCTAGTGCTTGGAGATTCTGTCCTGTCCCATTCCGACACTTTCGTTCCCCACTTTTTGCTGCTTTTCTCATTATCGAGCATTGGAAATATTAAGTATTTTATTTTTCGAAACTGTCACGTTTCAGCTGCACGCAAGGGCCGGCGGCATTATTAATTCTGGAGGATATGCAGTTTTATTTATATTGTAATTCTTCGTTCATTTAGAAATAGTAGCACCAAAAATTAGAAATTATATATTGTTAAATTAACCAATTTTAACCACATTTTTATACATTTTTGGAAACCAAACGTTCCTAACATTTTCTAATAGCCTAGTCACAGATAGATTGAGATTATGTCTACTGACAGTCGGATGCCACCTCCAAATGTCAGGTTTTGAAAAATGCATGTAGATCAATATACGTGATTTATCCAGTTGATTTTGTGAAACAAAATCATAATATAATAATCATAATATTACAAATAATCATCATATTAAAATGTATAATAATCGATAAAATCAAAGATAGATATTATAGACACTATCTAATTTTTCTTTTTAAATATTATAATTGTTGGTACACCATACATATTATTTGTGATTTGAACGAAGTCTTACAAAAGGTTTTTTCTTCATTTTCATATAAAAACATGGAATCGTTAAATGCAAACTATTGTTAGCTAAAAAAAGACACATCATTTGAAATTTATTACATACATTTATATTATTTAAATATAAAAAAAATGAAAAAAAACTTATTTTATTATTTAAATAGGCCATAAAATCTATTTAAAAACAATAAAAAGATCTTTGTATTGTCTTCAATGTAGAGACCACTTGTATAAATAATATTACCACCATTTATAGTTTACCTATTATGCATTTAGAATTGCGGTTTTGCTTTTGTACGTTATGCGTATGATTTGATCATTTTGAATTCATATATATTTTAGACGATATTTTTAGCTTCACTCTGTATTCGACACATGGCAGGGTAGGCAGAGGGAACTTTTGAATCTGCCGTTAAGACACTGTTCCGTTCTCTAATTTTCGCTTAATTTAAGGTATTGCGTGTTGAGTGGTGGAAATGAAGGCTGGTTTGCCTTGTTACCAGAGCGAAGAAATGAAACATAAAATTTACTTTTACGACTGTCACGCTGTATCCTGCACATGGACAGGGTAGGCAGAGGAAACTGGGGAACCTAGTGTTAAGACACCCCGTTCCACTTCCCTTCCCCACTTTCCGCCGAATATGAGGCATGGCGTATCGAGTGGTCGAGCTCAATGCCGCCTTGTGCCGTGTACCAGAGCAAAAAAATGAAAACATTAAATATTTTAACTAAAAATATTAAATATTTCATTTTCGCGAGCGGGGATCGAACCCACAACCTTTCAGTTACTTCCACACGCTTGTGCCGCTGCACCACGACAGGCTTCAATAGTACTTTAACACTAGATTCCCAAATGCCCTTTATCTACCCTGCCATGTGTGGCGTACAGTGTTAAACTGAAAAATGAGCAAGTGTATATTCTAAAACTATTAAATAATATTAAATATGGGCAAAATGAATTATAATTAATCTGTCGCGTTTATAGTCACATGCTTGTCTCCTACGCCAATTTAACCTTAATATTATACATACCTATTATATTTATATTTTTTATGTATGTATTTACTTAAACAATGCTTAATTTCTTATTCCAGGGCTTCGCTATGGGCATTCAAGCCGCCTGCGCACCAGTTTCAATAGCTGAATACTCTTCTCCCAAATATCGCGGGGCATTTCTTGCGACCATTGCATTTTCATTTGCAACTGGCATGTTGGTCGCTCATATCTTCGGAACTTTGCTATATTGGAGATCAGCTGGTCTAGCTTGTGGGAGTTTCTACGTTTTATCCCTACTTCTTATCTCTTTGACTCCCGAAACCCCACCGTATTTAGCTTCTATTGGTAAATTTAACGAATGTAGAAGCTCGTTCCGTTGGTTAAGAGGCTACAACGAAGAATCTGAACGAGAATTGGAAATTCTTCTGAGTAGTCAAAAGAAAAATATGATTATTACAAAAGTGTCCAAACTTAAAATGTTCGCCAAGATAGTAATGAAACCAGAATTTTATAAACCAACAGTAATTATGATGTTTATGTTTGTGCTCTTTCAAATTTCTGGCATGACGGTCGTTCCTTCTTATACCGTGCCCATGATGGAGGAAGTGACGGGGAAAGGTATCGAGTCGTACACCAGCATGTTAATGGTCGACTTAGTGAGATTTGCCACAGCAGTATTAGCATGTATTGTAGTGAATAAATATAAGAGACGTACTGTCCTATTTTTGGGCATCTATATTAGCGTAGTATCACTTTTTTTGACTTCGCTTCTTTTATATTTACGAGACTTCGGTTACATACCTGATAAATATAAATGGACTCCTGTTATACCAACTCTTATGTACATTTTTGGTAAGACGTTAGGTATTTTACCTATACCATGGGCTATAGCTGGTGAAATATTCCCCTTAGCCTACAGATCCTTGGGAAGTGGAATTTCTGGAATGTTCCTGTCTATAATGTTTTTTGTCGTCGTGAAAACTGCACCAACCTCCTTTAGACAAATTGGCGTGAAGGGAACCTTTTGCGTATATGGACTATGTATAATAATTTGTGGAATATTTTTATTCTTTCTTTTGCCAGAAACTAAAGGCAAAACATTGTATGAAATAGAGTGCCATTTCAAGGGCATTAAGAATGATGAAAACCAAACTAAAGATACAGAAAAGGATAAAATGTTGGAACTACAAAAGGTGGAGGAGGGATGATGGGATACGATGAACACTAAGGAAATGCCTTCCAGCTTTATAGAGCTGGCCCTGTAGTTAGGAGATCTTATGACGTTTAATATAAGCATATCAAATTACAACGCGGTTCTGAAAAGATTTAATGAAGAGAATTGTAAACCTCAATAAAACGCTAGTAACACAAATAATATTTTTATTTAAATCACATAAGCACCATATAAATCTATTAAAACTAGACGGTATAAATAACTTTATACAATACATTAATGTCCTTTATCACACATTTTTATCAGTACAATATATGCGAGCTACATCTACGCATTTCGTTAACACTAACATTTAAAGGTTCTGTAAATT
Organism: Eueides isabella; assembly: GCA_019049475.1. NCBI lineage: Eukaryota > Metazoa > Arthropoda > Insecta > Lepidoptera > Nymphalidae > Eueides > Eueides isabella. Next base: position 65,555 of record CM032406.1, on the reverse strand, counting down.
TTCGATCTGCTGGTGATATCCCGCGGAAACTGTCTTCAATTTCTTGTAAAGTCCTATCTTTTGTTTCTGGCATCATAAAATATAATATAGATAAACATAGCACCACAGCACCAGCATACATTAAGTATGTTAAAGGAAGACCAATAGCGTTCGTAAGTACGGGGAAACATTTGACTGCTATAAAAAAGTTCATTGATAATGCCAGAATGCTGAACCCACCGCCTAACCCTCTGTATTCCAATGGGAAAATTTCTCCAGAAATTGCAAATGGAATGGATGATATGCCAACAGTCAACGACGCCATGTACAAGGAGATTAAGGCGGTAGGTATCCACGGGTGATCGAATGGCAGCATGTCATTTTGTTTACCGTAAACGTATAAACCTTTACCAATATACGATAAGACGCAAACACTTCCGCTACTAAACAACAATGTCCGACGTTTTAATGATCTCATAAGGAAAACCGCGATAATATTACATACAACTCTCTCCACATCTAGCATTACCATTATAAATTTAGCGTTTGCTTCCGGTCCAACTACTTTGTGAATAATATCCATCGCGTATGAGCTTATTACATTAATTCCTGCAATTGGAACATCGTGTACAACAAGAACATTATAATAACTGGCTTATAAAACTCAGGCTTTTTGCTAGTGCTGCCTAAATATTTAAAAAATCGTTTGATTTTAACACCTAATGATATTTTCTGGTCAGTCACACTTGACTTTCGTAGCATTTTCTGAGCTACTATCATGTTCTCTAATTCTGCTTCTTGCTCTGAACCTTTTCCGCGGAGCCACAAAAATATTTCCTCTCCCTCTTGATACCTGCCCTTGGAGATTAACCATGACGGTGATTCGGGATTACAATATATGATAAGTAAAAGACTCGTAAATGTTATAAAAGAACATATTAAAGCATTTTGTTGCCAGCTTAAGTACGTGCCCAAGGCATGAGTTGTCATCACTCCTATGGTTAAAGATAAAGATACACTTGTTAAAAACGCACCACGGTTCTTAGGATCTGTCATTTCTCCTATAATAATTGATCCTAAGGGCCCAAGCATTCCCATAGATATCCCTTGGAGGAACCTAGCAGCTATCAGTCCCCCAACGGTATTGACTAGAAGAAGCATATACCATCCCACGAAAACTGGTAATATTGTTAGCAAATGTGACTTTCTTCTGCCAATGGTATCCATAAGGGGAGTGACGATGAAATTCCCCACTATTAGCGCGAATCCGACGATGGAAGCTGAAATTATTGAAATATTCAATTATTTTACATCCTTTCCATTTTGGTCGCTAAAGTGCGACCAATCTAGTAATTTATAAAGCTCAGGTTCACGCTGTATTCTGTACATAGCAGAACTTGGGAACCTAGTGTTAAGGCACTCCGTTCCAAATTTGTAAAAAATTACTTGAATTCAATATATTATATATATTAAAACATATTACTTTTGATATTTAAATATTTAATGTTTATTCATTTCATTTGTTTACTGACTTTGTTTAAAAGTTAAGTAGGTATTGAGTACGCTACGCCCCGAGGACCTCCAAAGCGATATGAATTTTATTATTGTATAAATGATATATCATAATGAATTATATAATAACATACTGATAAAATACCTCGCATTTCCCAATTTCCGGCGTTTTCTTGAGGCAGTGGGAAAACTCACACCACCCACTACTAACACCCTGCTTTGCCTCGTTACCAAAATTAACCAGCTTCACGCTGTATCCCGCACATGGCAGGGGAGGTTATCAAAATTAGGAATTGTAAATAATAAATACATCTTTTCCCCGACCGGGATTCGACGCTTCTGCCCCTGCGCCACTATAGACCTCTAGATAAAGGTAAAATTGTATATAAACTAACCAATCCATGACTCCTCGCTGGTGGTGACTTGGATATGAGATTCAGGGCGTCGCAAGGCTGGTATGAGAACAGCTGAGAACCCGATGATACAAACGTGCGCGGTGATATTGAATGCCACGCTTGCTGTTACAGACACTGGAAATATATCAAAATAATATGTTAAATTAAATATTTAAAAATTCCTATATATTTCTTATCACGTCACTTAGATAAATAACAATAAGCATATTTATAAATTTAAAACCGTTAAGTATATCTTTTACGTATTTCATAGAAATATATATATATATATATAATATATATATATATATATATAATATATATATATATATATATATTATATAATATATATATATATATAATATATATATATATATATATATATATATATATATATATATATATATATATATATTATATATATAATATATATCTATATATATATATATATAATATATATATATATATATATAATATATATATATATATATATATATATATATATATATATATATATATATAATATATATATATATATATTATATATATATATATAATAAACTAGGTTCCAAGTTTCCTCGGCCTACCCTGACATGTGCGGGATACAGCGTGAAGCTGACCTATATAGTGAAAATTCTCGGACGTTTTTTGGGATCCTATTGTAAAAAGGTACACCCTGTCTCATAAAATAATTACGGACTGGATGCAATCAAGTTACAAGTGCACTAAGTTTAAGCTTATTTCTATTACGTATATATTGTGTACTTCACCGATTTTAGCATTATGATTTAATATTTTTCTTAACATACCACTTTCATCATTTTCGTGTTAGGTGATCTAAATATCATACATTTGTTTTGTACTATTCAATAGTAAGTAATTAGATTACAGGGTTAGCCAGTGAAATGGAAAAGAATAAATAAGTAACAATGAGAAAGGTAGCCATTTACTGTACAATAAGTGAAAAATAAAATATTTTTTGAATATAACATTTGCCAAATGTCCTCCATTGGAATCTATGCCAAGCCTAGGAAAACCTAGTGCCAAGACACTCTCACTTTGAGTGGTGGAACTTAACGCCGCGCTTTACCTTGTTACCAGAGCGAAGAAATGAAAACATTAAATATTTAATTTGAAAATATTTATAAAGTTGTCAAAAGACGTGTGTGTGTTAAAAGTTATTACCACACGCCTTGGAAATGAAATGCTCACTCTAGTCTATTTCAAAGCTATCATTATCACTTAAATGCCAAGGTAACTTCTTATCTTGAATATAATATTTGATTTGCTATAAAACATCTTTAGAAGGGTAATTTGCACCGCAACATTCATAGTTAAGTAAAGTGGGGAACGAAAGTGGAACGGAATGTCTTTACACTAGATTCCCGGGTTCCCACTGCCTACCCTGCCTCGTGCGGGATACAGCGTGAAGCTAAAAAAAACAATATTCAAAGTTACAGTACTCGTATATCCGATGGAATATCAGGCACTCATATATCCAAGAGACCTCGTTTCCAAATAACACCATTCCGATTATTTTTCACTTCTTTAATTTGTAAATTCAATTTAATTATAATTTGCGCATCAATTGAGTGTAATCCTCGAAATTTACTAAATTAATCATTTACTATATTCGAGATACGTTATCATAAACAATTATTTAAATAAATAATACAAAATTAATCTATTACAAAATTGTAAGTGTTCAATGTAAAACGTGTACGTACTTAGAACGTGGGCAATTGAACATCACTATTGAAGATACCAACTTAACTATACTTAATAAATCTGTAACTGAACACTGTCTGTAGATGGAATATATATAAAACAAATCTTATAGGATAGGATGTGTATTAATTTAATTGGGTCCAAAATAGAATTTTAAAAATCATTAAAATTTTTGTCTGTTTTTCTGTGCGTTCGGACGCGCCGATATCATAAACGGCGATTATGATATCGGCGCTTCTATGATATCGGCGCTTTATATATAACACGATTTTAATGTAGTTTACACTTTTATATTTTGGCAATCTTCACTCAATATTTAGTGTTCCTTTTATTTAAATCAGTTAAATAAATTTGATCACATCAAAATATTTAAATACACAAAACAGCTACAAAGTATTATTAATTTAGCTGAAATGTTTGTTTCCAATGTATAGATATCATCTTAAAAGTAATAATATTATTAGAACAACAAAGTAATTAATATTAGTAAGTGTAATTCAAGCGGGTGAAGCCGCGGACAGTTCGCTAGTATGATATATGATATAGTATATAGTATGATATACTTGTCTTAGTTGTTATTATATATTTATCAGTCTTGTAATTTTTTCCTACAGTGGTTAACAAAGAGTGTCAAGAAGTCCTTTCTGCAGCGTGAGCACTTTTTTTCGTTCGTGAAATGTACTTCACATACAAGTATATAATATTTTTTATAGTATTTAATAAGTTATTTTCCTTTATTTGTATAGTAAATTCTCGCTCTTGCAAAATTAAATAAATTAGATTAAATACCTTAAGTACCTTATAGATTTTTATTATGCTATTACATATTTTTATTAGGCCTGTCGTGGCGCAGCGGCGCAAGAGTGTGTCTGTAACCGACAGGTTCTGGGTTCGATCCCCAGTCGAGGAAATGAAATATTTAATATTTTCAATTTGAATATTTAATGTTTCATTTCTTCGCTCTGGTAATAAGGCAAAGCGCGGCGTTGAATTCCGCCACTCAACACGCAATGCCTCAAATTCGGCGGAAAGTGGGGAACGGAAGTGGAACGAAGTGTCATAACACTAGGTTTCACTTCCGTTCCCTTTCCTGCCTACCCTGCCTAGTGCGGGATGCAGCGTGAAGCTGAAAAAAAAAACATATTTTTGTTATGCTGATTTCCATTATAGCAAAAAGAAACGTGTCGAATGAATTTTTTTGAGAGTTTCACCATACGATAGAGGGGGTTGTGGGGCTACATAAAAGCTAAATTATATCTCCACTTTCCCACGCAATTGACAATTACGATGGTAATTAAATCCACGTAATTTGTGGAAATTTCTTGAAACACTAGATATTGGCCGACAAGGTAAGAATTTCAATTGCAACCTTCGCGGTAAAGCCTTAAATAAACCTCATCTACACCAATGAATATTAAAATTAAGGCAAATATATTAAGCCATATCGTTTCCAGAACTTCGCCCACTGTAATTTCATTTTACTTTCATTCTATTAGGTATATTCACTCAGGTAATTTACTATATCCAAGCCGTCAAATCGGATTACAATGTCATCAATTGCAAAATGATAGTTTTGTCTTTGAACGTTATTACCCATATTTTTAATTGTCTACTTCCATTAACACTTTTCCTAGTGTGTGGTGTATAGCTTGCATTATTTCCGAACCCAAATCCAAAGTTTCAAAAGCTTTCTCCCATTACCGTCCTATATCAATAGTTCCTTTCTTGTCAAAAGTCTTTGAACGTATTGCTGTTCTGAAACTAAATCAGTATCTCTTAGAAAATCGTTTATCATCCGAGTTCCAGTCTGGTTTCCGTAGCGCGCATTGCACTATTGTAACTCTGATCAAAGTTTGTGACGATAATTAGGAAAAAATCTTACTGTCGATGCTTTGCTAGATTTAAGTAATGCTTTTAACACTGTTAATACGTCTCTTGATTGCTGTTTTTCATTCAATTAATATGTCCCCTGTCAAAAACGACCTCCTCCGTCCTACTATCCAGTTTGACGTAGTCGTTTTAAACCTTAGTCCATCTATGAAGAACCTTGGCATTATATTACGATCGCATCGCAGAAACGTTGGAAATATTTACTACCTGCTATTTTTTTTATGGACAAGACATGGACACGAGTGTACGGGTCACCTGATGGTAAGTAATCACCGTCGCCTATGGCCCTGTGTAACTCCAGAGGAGCTACAGGAGATATGTCGGCCTTTAAGGTGGATGGGCACCGGGAATCCGCATTATCCAATGCAAAACGCAGTAGCCGAAGTCACTACTTAACGCCGGTTTTAAATACCGTAATAATCCGGTCGAATCTGCACATGTGTGTTGCCATTGTTGACAACATGACTCTCCCACACGTACTTTAGTTGCCTCTAACGACACCATCAGTACCAGGGTGATCTTAATTCATTCACTACTTTTTAAATGAAACACTTTTAACCGGATTGTCACGAGAAGGTCCGTGACCACGGACTACTGTAAAGTGTTCGAACCGTTAGATTTCCAATGAATATACGCAATTAATCCGGTTAAAAGTGTTTCATTTAAAATGTGTAACAATCACGAAAATCAAAGACATTATTATCATTCACTACTGTTATACTTGTGTTATCCAGACTTATGACTATCTAAGGATCCATTAAATAAACTGAAGCCATTTTAAAATCTTTGTGTTAGATTTGTCTTCGGTCTTCGTAAATTTGATCATGTTTCTGATCATCGTTGTCAGCGTGAAGGACTCCCTGTCTTACATCGCCGAAACTTCTACATTCTTACTCTCCTCTATTTTTCCCTACAACTCTCTCTACTTTTCATATAAAAAAAAAATATTCTGTTTCCTAGTTACCGATTCACTTCTTCACCTCGAACTTCGATCTAGTAGTGATAATCTCTTTAAATTACCCACCCAAATACCTAATAAATAATACCCAAAATAATACCCAATTTTATTCCAATTATTTCACAGTGACATCTGCAATTGCGTGTTGGTACCGACGATGTTATATATAACGATACACAGAATGGTATGGTAATGGTATAGTACCTAACTAGCGTGGATAAGAAAGAATGGCAAAAAAAAGTATGAAGGAAAAGTGAGTAATAGAGGGAGGGGGAGACCTCGGCCTGACCTTCGAAAACTCAGTATTTATGATACTGGAGAAAGGTCACATAAGGACCGCCCGGAGGGCATGTATGAAGAAGTTGATGACAGTGGACGAGGCGAAAGAGGTATGCCGAGACCGTAGCGTTTTGTGCTCCGTACTCTCTGCCTACCCTGCTAGTGGCTACAGCGTGAAGCTAAGTTAAGTTAAGCTGTTATTTTCTAAAAAGCCGTCTGTTAGAATTTACTTGGAGCAATAAGTCCGCTTTTCCATGTTTTTTTTCTCTTATTTTTGTTACTGTTTTTCTAAATGATTAAATTTCGCATTGTTCCAAAAAAGATGGTTACACCTTTCTACGCATATCAACTGTCTCGTTGATACTTTAATGCTTTAATAATATAGTATAAATTGACGTTTTTGATTGATACGCTACGATTCATTTCGTAAATCTACAGATAAATAAAATCTTGAGACGTGTTCAACAAATATCTAATCTTGCTTATCAATTGTTGTTTGTAATTTAAATAGACAATATAATATGGCTGTCACAACTGGAAAATGAGCGCGAAATAATTTCTTTCTTAAACTGACGTGTAAGTTTAATTAAAATTATTTCAGTAGTTTTTTGCCTTTGCAGTTGATAGTTATTTGAAGTCAGAGTAGTTATTTTATTGCTTTTATTGATTATGTTTTCTTTGTATTTGAAGGGTAGGCGGAGACATTGCATTATAAATAACGTAACTCAACGCAGTTTTTTTCTTTTTTTTTATGGAAAAGGCAAGGCAAACGAGCGTACGGGTCACCTGATGGTGAGTGATCACCGTCGCCCACGGCCCCGTGTAACACCAGGGGTGCTACAGGTGCGTTGCCGGCCTTTGAGGTGTAGGTAGACGCGCTTTTTGAAGGTACCCATGTCGTATCGACTTGGAAATACTGCTGCGGGTAGGCCGTTCCAGAGATGTATGGTGCGTGGAAGGAAATTCCTACGAAACCGCACAGTAGTAGAGTGCCACGTATACAGATGTTGTGGATGGTACAGTAACTTGTGGCGGACTGTGCGGTTAGAAAATTTGGCGGCAGGTACCAAGTCAAACAGTTCTCCAGAACACTCCCCGTGATAAATGCGGTAGAGAACGCACAGTGAAGATACGTCTCTACGCAAAGCCAAAGTGTCAAGCCCCTCACAGATCATTGGGTCCCCAACGATTCGAACGGCTCTACGTTGTACGCGATCAAATGGTTCAAGCTGATACTGGGGTGCACCAGCCCAGAGGTGAGAACAGTATTCCATATGAGGCCGAACCTGGGCCCTATACCAGGCGGTGTTTTGGCGTGAAATACTGTCTCGCTCTGCTGATGACCCCCAGTTTCTTCGAGGCCAACTTGGCCTTGCTTTCCAGATGATCGCGATACTGGCAGTCGTTCGAAAAGCTGAGGCCCAATATACTGATGCAGGGCGCGGCTTTAAGGGGAGTGTTCTCGGAAACTGGTGATACGACAAATGGGGTTTTTTTAGTGGTTAAGGCGCAGACTTGTGTCTTCCGGGGGTTGAATTGAACTAGGTTCTTTTCACCCCATACGGAGACATTGTTGAGGGATGCCTCAACGGAAGACACAAGTTGATTTCGGCACTGGTCGACGTTTTCCCGAGAAAGACTTGCGCGGCCGGAGTATACAGCGTCCACAGTACTATCATCCGCATAACAATGTATGTTAGAGTCCTCCAACATATCATTGATATGCAGAAGAAATAGCGTAGGGGACAGCACGCAGCCTTGGGGGACGCCAGCGTTCACGGGCATGAATTCAGAGCAAAACCGTCGACAGCGACCTTGATGCTGCGCCCAGTGAGAAAGATAGCGATCCACTTGCATAAATTCTCGGGAAGCCCGTAAGATGGAAGTTTCGCAAGGAGCGCCCCATGCCACACACGATCGAAGGCCTTCGCCATGTCCAGACTAACTGCCAGGCCCTCTCCCTTACTATCAATAGCTGCAGCCCAGCGGTGGGTTAGGTAAACCAGAAGATCACCGGTTGAGCGACCCTGACGAAAGCCATATTGGCGGTCGTTAATCAACCGGTGATCCTCTAGATAAACCAAGAGCTGGCTATTGATTAAGCTCTTCATAACTTTGGAGAGCAGTGAGGTGATAGCAATAGGCCTGTAGTTAGTTGGATCGGAGCCATCGCCTTTTTTCGGGATCGGGTGGATAAGAGCGCTCTTCCACGAATCTGGGACTACGCCGACTGAGTAAGAGTGCCGAAAGAGACGCGTTAGCACCGGAGTCAGCTCAGGAGCACATGAACGGAGCACAAGAGGAGAGATGCCATCTGGCCCACTCGACTTGTGAATGTCCAAGGAAGAGAGAGCTCGCCTAACAGCTTTCTGACTGATTTTAACGTCAGGCATTGAGCTCTGACACCGCGGGATGGTTGGCGGCGTTGCTCCTTGGTCATCCATAGTCGAGTTTGAGGCAAAGAGAGCGCCCAGAAGATCGGCTTTCTCTTTCGCCGTATGGACCAAGATATCATTCTCCGTGCGCAGCGGCGGAAGCGAAGGCTGGTTAAAGTTGTTAAGTGCAGCCTTTGAGAGGGCCCAAAACTGGCGAGTTCCCGACGGGTAACTCTCAAGCTTCTCGCCGATGTTAGCGATGTGCTCGGACCTTGCTCTGGCAATTTGCCACTTAGAGTACCTAGAGGCACGGTTGTACTTTCTTTTTAAGGTTTTCACCTTTGGATCCTTAGTGACAAGTGCCTTGGCCCAGGTTCGATATGCCTCGCGCTTGCCAGAAGCAGCAAGTTTGCAAGACGTATCAAACCAAGGCTGTGACTTGCCACCGATTGGCACTACAGAGCTAGGAATGTAAAGTTCCATACCCTGCAGAACCACGTCGGCAACAGCAGCGGCACAAGCACTAGGATCATCAGAAGAGAAGCAAACCGGGGCCCCCAGGAATAAGATGAGTAAAATGTGCGATCTGCTGACTTGTAGTGCCAGACACGACGAGTCGCTGATGTTCTGCGACTGACGCGGTTAATAGGCACAGCACTCCGTACCAGGCAGTGGTCAGAAGACCCTAGGGGGGCATCGACAACAACCTGATATTGTTCTGGATGTGAAGTCAGCAGAAGGTCCAGTAAGGAGGCGTTGTGGTTGTCCACGTCCGGGATTCGCGTAGGCGACTCAACCAATTGGGACAATCCATTCGCCATAGCAAGGTCGAATACAGCTCTCCCCGCGTGGTCGGTGGTACGTGAACCGAGCCAACTGGCGTATTAAAATCGCCAAGTATCACGACCTCTGCGGTGCATGTGCTCCATGAGCCGATCCGTTTCTGTATTACCACTATGGGACCTGTACAGGCATGCGTAGATTCGGACACGATCGTCCATGTCCACACGGATCCAGATGGTGGACAGGTCCCAACTTTCAAAATTGACAAGACGACGGAAACTCTTGTCCTCCCTTGCATACACAGCAAACCTGGCATGAGGTATAAAATTATGTTCTATTTTGTAGCCGGGGTATTGAAGGTAGGCAGTGTCGCTCGGTCGGGCAATCTGGGTTTCCGTCAGAAATAACAAGGCCGGCTGTGCCGTCTCAAGATGGTGGTGGGCGGCATTCAGATTTGAATGTAGGCCCCTGATGTTGGTAAAGTCAATGCTGAGAGTATCAGGGGCTGCTGTGGAACGTACGCCTCGTTTGCCTTGTAAAATGCGCGGTACTGTGCCCTCCCCAGAATTCGAAGGGCGGCCTGAGTTTAAAGACTCAGGGAGGGATTCTCTAGCATCGAAGATGCTGGTACTCTCCTGGGGTAGTTTCTCTTTTAGTGCCGCTTTCATATTCTAGGGAGGGGTTGGGGGTGGCCACCGGGGCCCGGCATTACCTAATGCGAAACGCAGCGACCGAAGCCACTACTTAACGCCGGTATTAAATGCCAGGGGTGGTAACGATCCGGTCGAGTCTGCCCATGCGTGTTGTCATTGCTGGCAACGTGACTATACCACACGTACTTTTTCTAATAAAAGAGGATTTTTTCAAATTTTACGCTCTATCTCGCACATTGCAGAGTAGAGTACCTGGGAACCTATTGTCAAACATTCCATGTCTCATTAAAAAAACTCCTATTGATTCAAATTTAATCCTCTAAATACATAATAACACAACCATTGAATGCAAAATGACAAACATCATACTGACAAACAATTTGGCGATGGCGTCATTAAATTGATATGCGTCATTAACGTTAAAATTATGATTATGAAAATGATATTTTTTAACTTAATGTCTGTCATTAAGTTTTATTGAAATAGCCTGGCAAGATTTTTCAGTACTTAAAATCATTTGGAGGCATTAACTACTTTCACTGTTTTTAAGGGAGTTTCTTTACACTAGGTTTCCGAGTTCCCTCTGCCATGTTCGTGATACAGCGTGAAACTGAAAAAAAACTATGTAGTGAACCATAATATCTTTATTATTTCATAAACAACCTGGACACACCAGATATTCTATATATTGCCCAGGTATTTTACAGAATACCAATTTTATCGAATTATATAAAAAGAACGACTTTATAAATGATAACACGCCTTGGGAATAAAATGCTCGCTCCCGGCTATTTCAAATGTATCATTGTCACATAATTATATGATGTAAAATTTTGATTAAAATAAAAAAAGATATGTTCATGTCAAGTTTCTTTCGCCGGTTCTTCTCAGGTCTGAGGCAGTAACTTTAGTGAACTGGTGGTAAATTGTTTGACGTTCAAAAAACGAAGTTGTAACCTTTTATTTGAATAAAATATTTGAATTTGAATTGCCCGTAACGTAATATAGTTAATATTTTGTGACGTGTATGTTTGTAACGCTTTCAGATTATAGCTTATCAGTTGCTGGGCAGTTACAAAATAAATTTTAAAAACATGCTTATACGATAACTTATTAAAGTGAAAAACATGTGCTTAATTAATGAATACGTACTTAATGAATAAATAATTAAATATTTTTATTTTATCTTTTTTCAATATAAATGTACCTAGTATTAAGAAAATATTTGGAAAAAGCTTTCATTAGTGCCATTATAAAAGAAAAAGAACACTACATTCCCACTAAAATACTTCTGTTTCTCACTTTCTGCCAAAATTGTGTCATTGTTTGTTATGTGGCGGAACTAAACGCTGCACTTTGCCTACAAATAAATTCTGCTACAATTAAAATGGAAATAAATAACATCTTTTTAAAAACAAGCTTTCTATTTTTAAGATGAATTGTGTTATATAAATAAAATCATTACATTTAATACATCATTTAATACTCTGTGGTGGCGCAGGGGCTCAAGCGTGTAACTGTAAACGCGATAGGTACTGGTTTCGATACCCACACAAGGAAATGAAATATTTAGTAATTTATGTTCCCTATGCCTATCCTACCATGTGCGACATGGAGCTGAAAAAAAAACGATATTATGTACATTAACTAAATTATATTGAATACAACTATTTACTGTAAGAACTGAAATCATAATCCAAATCTTAGTTCAATCTGACACAGCGAAATTGATCTATATCCAAGATTTTACATACACTAACACACGGCAAGTGAAATAAAAACTTGTGAATAATAATTTACCGAAAAATACACAGACTTCTCTAGCTGCCATCAAAAACTTTAAATGCCTACATTTTAGATAGACATAGGTAAAGCGTATTATGAAATTGACAGCCGATAAGCAGTTCCCTAATCAATGTTACTGCAATGCGTGATATCAACACGCTACTGTTACCAGTTGTAACAATATATATTTGGATCGATTTATAAAATTATGCCTAATAGCAATTCATATCGTAATACTCAGATAAGTACCAGTATCTAAGTTAAATATATATATATATATATATATATATATATATATATATATATATATATATATATATATATATATATATATATATATATATATATATATATATATATATATATATATATATATATATATATATATATATATATATATATATATATATATATATATATATATATATATATATATATATATATATATATATATATATATATATATATATATATATATATATATATATATATATATATATATATATATATATATATATATATATATATATAAACAAAATGTTAAGAAAAAAAAGTAATAAATAATAGTGCAACAACAACATTTAAATCTGATTTATGAGATTAGCACGTACGTGAGTATATATCAGACCGCCATTGCATGTGTACCTACCTCTAAATTATTTATATTTGTTTATTTTCTGTCTATATATTTATGTAATAAAGTATTATTATTGTTTTTTCTATTTTTATTTTCAATTTAGTTTTTAACTAAATATATATATATATATATATATATATATATATATATATATATATATATATATATATATATATATATATATATATATATATATATATATATATATATATATATATATATATATATATATATATATATATATATATATATATATATATATATATATATAAGAATTTCAAACCAGTTATTTTTTTTTTAAAAATCATGACAATACGGCGATTCCGGATTTGATAATGATTTGTAATATCATACAATATACGCACAATATATATTTTTTGAATTATTTTCATATCTTATTATTTAATAATAGTATCTACAAATACACAGATAGATTTTCTTGTCATATTTTTATGTTTTTCACCTTTTTAGTGTTCCGTGCCTCAAATGGTAAAACAGAACAATTGGAAAATTATGTTATCAGTCTATCGAAATTTATATTGATACTCCGTAGAGATATCTAACTGAAATTATTATAAAATATTCAGTTCCCAGGCAAAATAATATTCAGTTTCCGGTCAAAAAAAATTCAGTTCGCGATCAAAACAATATTCAGTTTCCAGTCAAAACATTCAGAGGGTCCCTTGGAACATTAAAAAAATCAATATAAAGGAGCATTTATGTGTCGTTTTTGGTTTGTATGAACCTCGCTCGCTGCACTATCATAATTTCTAAAGTGTTTCTCGCCGACTCACAGTTATGAAATTTTGGATTAAATTAGAACGTATAATACAAATAAAGGAAAAAAAAACTTAAAAGTGATAATTAATAGATATTTCATAGAAAAAATCACTCAATCCATACACTCAGTAATGCAATCGGTACACACGTAATTTTGTAAAATTAACTATATATATTTTGGTCAGCAAGATTTAAATTCATATGGGACCTTTGTTGGAAGACTCAGACCCTCACTTTTCTATTAACCCGGTTTTATTTTAAGTATATAATGCTGTAATAAAGCCTAAAAAACTGAATTTGGTCTAGTTTCCAGTATTGCGCCTGTCGTGGCGCAACATGTCAAAGTTCGGCGTTGAGTTCCGCCACTCAACACGCAATGTCTCAAATTCGGCGGCTTACCATTAGGTTCTCAAGTTTCCTCTGCCTATTCTGCCATGTGCAGGATAAAAAAATGGAACACTAAAATAATTTATCATTTGAATAACAATATATAATCAGAGATCAGTGTGTTTTATTTGATAAATCTTTAAATTATGTAACATTAGTATAAACAGTGTAGATATTTTCTAATATAAAACCAAGTTGCGCCAAGCTATTAGAGGGTGAGCACTGATGCCCTAAAACACTTACTTACATATAGCTATTTTATTAAATTAATAACTTAAAAAAATACTCAAAATACGTATTAATATTGAACATAATGTGTAAGTATTTTGTTATCTTTAATATTTATCGGTTTAGTCTATCTACAGACATTACGCAAATTTGGCTAACGAAACTTAATTCTGCACCTTATACAACCAAAGAAGAAAATCAAAAATGTTATAAAAAACTAAGTTTAAAAAAATATTCCATCCAAAAAACCACTCTCTTGGAAACATCTCTTACAACACTAAATCTTGGCTAAATATTTGTAGCTCTTAAACTACTAATCAGATTTTAATAAATCATAACCAAAATTTACCGCGATGACCAAGGATTAAATAAAACATCTAGGTTCCCAAGTTCCCTCTGCCTGCCACGTGCGGGATACAGCGTGAACCTGAAAAAACAATCCAGATATACAGTGCCTCAGACAAACATGTCAAACTTGTAAAACCACTCTTTTTGCGTGAGAGGTTAAAAATTCGCATTAACTAGAACTTTGAAACGAAACGGGCCCTTCGCCACGAATAGAAGGGTAGACAAAGAAAACCTCGGAAGGACCTTACAAAAATACTTTCGTTCCCCACTTTCCGCTGAACGTTGGCATAAGGCGTGAGGCGTTGCATGTTGTGTGACACTCAAAACCGCGCTTTGTCCTCTCGCCGGAGAAAGAACATGTAGATATTAAATACCTTATTCTCTCCAGGAGGAATGGAAACCACAACCCTCGCGATAGCACACACGCATCAGACGTTTGTACCTATGCGCATCGATGGCCTTAATTTTATATATCATAGATATTTAATATTGAAAAAATATATATATGTCTTTAGAGATTAACACTATAATAATTAAGTAATTGAATAGATAAATAATATCAAATCAAATGTTTAATTTAATGACCAAGGTTTTAGTCATCTTCTACATAGTAAAAGCACTTATTACTACGTATATGTAGGCACTGTTTTTTCGAAATTGTATTCTTTTCAAACGCCCTCTTTTCTTAACGTAGAGTTTAAACACTACGTTTTTTATTTACAAATAATACTCATACTCATTATATTTAAACGATATTGTTGCTATAATATATATTTTTTATATAACTTATGTGGGAATAATCCCTTGTCGCGCCAAAAAAGCTCTATTTTTTTTTTGTTTTTATTTGAACAAATCAAAGACAGGTCAAGTATATAACAGCCCTCTTTTAATGGTTAAAAATGATTCTAAGATAGGGCGGAAGTAAGAAACGGAATGTGTTAACACTAGGTCTCATTTATCTACTCTACTATATCGTCGGCTTAGAGTGTAAAACAGCTAAGTCCATTTTTGTTATGTCGTTATATACATTTTTATACCATTCAAAAGTGATACAAAAAAACTTAAAATTTACGTTTATTTTGTTTCATATAATAGAAAACACAAATCAAGTATTAAAATTGTTTAAAAAGATACAATTTCCCACTGTATCACGCATCATTTCTTTAAAATTTGTGACAATACGTGTTAAGAGCGAGCAAAGCGAAGAATTGACAATATTAAATGTTTCGTTTGCTCAAGTGAAGATCAAACCACAATGTGTCTCGTTAACAATCACACGATTGAACCAATAAGCCACGACAGGCCTCACAAATCATATATACTCAAAGGTACATTAATTCACAAGCTACAGTCCCACAGACAGACAAGTCAAATATTTTTACTAATTTTGAAGTGTAAGTAAAGAAAAATATTTATTTAGAAAACATCAAAATGTGAATGTAGCGGGATTTGAACCCGCGCCTCTTGGAAACTATAGCCATACGCTTATTAAAGCTCTCTTCGATAACGTATGGCTTAGTGGTCAGAAACCTTGGACGGTTTCTGAGAGCCTCGGGTTTAAATCAAACTGCGTAAAAAGAAAATATGTTTTCTAAATACGAGTAAGTATAAGACATACAATTTTGTTTTTTTTTTTTTTATATGCTAAATATTTGTTATTTGAACTCTAAGCCGTCGTTGGAATAAAAAACTTCTTACTTGTCTTAATAAAGGCAGATAGCTCCTTTTCCCCTCCATTTTGAAGTCACTGAGCCAGCATCGTGCTATACAGTTTCTTCCATCGTATCCTTGTAACGACTGAACATGTCAATGATATTGATAAAGTGATTAGATATAATATGTTATAATATTTTGTTGATTGTATGTTTGTTTGTTTATTGCTTTTCTGTTTCTTTTTATGATTGTTTTTAACCCCGGACTCGATAAATAGTCAGTTTGATCTGGCGATCAAAGAGACATGTCGCGGCGCAAGGTCAGAAGAATGTGAATGAAAACGCGGATTTTTTTTTCTAATTTTAAATTATTATAATTATCATATAAGAGATTACAAATTACATATTATATTATATTAAAGACTATTGTAAAAACATCACTTAACTTTAAATTGTAAATCTTGACTGATAAACAAACGCTGATCATTAAAATCTTATTTAACGTTTCAATTCAATGACTTTCCACAAATTGGTCATTTAAGTCAATCATCTAACGCTGAACATACATATTTTACATTAATATATATGACCCGTATATGACTTTTGGCTGGGAGTCTCTAAATGATAGACAGGGGGAACCTGGGAACCTAGTGTAAAGACACTCCGTACCTATTAAGACACTTTAGCACAGTTCTGGAAGCATGGCGTGTGGACTGGTGGAACACAACAAAATGGAAAATATTTCATGTCCTGAAATTAAAACGTGTCAGGTTACAGTGACACGTTTGTGCTCTTGCCAAATGCTCAGATCTAATTGAATAACACTTTTTTTTTTCAGCTTTACGCTGTATCCCGCACATGGCACGGTAGGCAGAACCAACTTAGGAGTCTAGTGTTAAGATACTCTGTCCAGTTTCCCATTATGAGTTATTGCGTGTAATAATGTATATACTATGAGCAAATCCACAAAATTTAACATAGCAAGTACGTACTACGGTCATTTATAAATTAACTTTATCTTGTTGAACATAATCTCACTTATATAGATGTTTATTTAAGTGTCGAGAACAAAGAACTATAATCTTGGCTCTTGGTGCTAAAATAACATTTCAAACTGAATATGTTGTACTAAAGTGTTTTATTATAGTAACTAGCTTTTAGCTGCGGTTTCGCATTTCAAGAAAAAATAATGTTTTTTTTTGCCTTCTGCTGTATCCTGCCCATGCGGAGTAAGCACAAGGAACTTGAGAATTTAGACGCTACGACACTCCGTTCCGTTAACCACGTTGCTATAAGAGCTATGTTATTAAAATATTAAATATTTCATTTCCTCGAGTAGGGTTGGAACCCGCGGTAAAAAAAATACAGAGAATATAAAAAAAAAACAATATTTAGAGTAGCATATTAATGGTCCTCACTGTCAAGGTAAAACAGATACGACTGAATTTAAAATATTATATCATGTAATTCAATTATTCAGTTTAAAATATACCATGTACCTTAACTTCTCGTTCTACCATAAAATACGATTGTCACGTTTGTGTTTGTGGGGGCAATATGGTCTAAAAGATTTCGAGAAAAGTATAGGCAAGCAGGGAGAATCTAGTGTTAAGATACTCCGTTCCCCACGCACTGCTCATTGCCGTCTGAATCATTTTATTTACTACGACGGCTGTATATAATAACATCATATAATTAACTTGCAACAATATAGTATCTGTTATTTTTAAATAATAAAAATAAGTTAAGAACGTATGGCTTGATCAGAGAGCGCCTCTTGGGAACAGTTCCTATGGGCGCGGTTTTAATAGTTTTTATGTTTTACAAAAAGAAAGTATTTTTCTTTTATAAATCTGGAATAACGCTTTAAATGCATTAAAAATAAATGTATAATATAAATATATAATATATAGAATAATATAATATTAATAAAGAAAATATTGTCATTATCTACACTCCACATATATTGTTGTATTAATTATTTTATCATTAAACAATGATGATGATAATAAGAATATCTCTATCATTATCTCCGCTAAAATAAAAAAAACAAGTTCATCCGCGTTGCCACGCGCAAGTTTGACAGAAAGAAACTATTACAAGATGATCATAAAAAGTTAGCTCAAAGACCTTATTTAGCATTTAAATTTAGCAAGTTAGTAAAACCACAATTGAGTGGTGCCTGGGGAAGGAAAAAGACCGAGGTTCCATACAGCGTGAAGCTTAAAACAATATATTTCTCTCTATTTGACCCGCAAAACATACTTTTGGGGATTTAGATATCTCCAGTTTTTTTTTAGGAAAAGATAAGGCATGGGAAAGGGACACGACATCTAATTATAAGTCATCAACTATGCCCACGACTCCGTGTAACACCAGTGGAGCTACAGGTGCGTTGTCGGCCTTTAAGGTAAACGATAGATGCGCTTTGGGAAGGTACCCTTGTCATGTCGACCTGGAAATACTGTCACCGGTAGGCCATTCCATAAATGTGTGGCGCGTGGAAGGAAATTCCTACGAAACTGCACAGTTCTGGAGTGCCACGTATCTAGGTGGTGAAGATGATGGTTCAGCTGTGACGTTTTGCGCGGTTTAAAAATTTGGCGTCAAGGACAAATCAAACAGTTCTACGGAACATGCTAGGTGATAATGAAACGTGAGGATACGTCTCTACGCGAAGCTAAAGTGTCAAATATCTTACAGATCATTGGGGCCTTAACGATTTCAACGGCTCTATACTGTATACGATCAAATGATTAAGCTAATACTGGGGTGTGCCAGCTCAGAGGTGAGTAATAACAGTACTTCATATTAGACTGACCCGGGGCTCTATGAATATTTCAAATCTTTCTTAAAATGACAAGCGGGCGACTCTAAACGCGACAGGTTGATTGTTTGATACTCACTCAACGAAATGAAATATTATAAACATGTTTTCATTTCTTTGCTCATACAAGGTTCTCGAGCTCCCTCTGCCTACCCAGCTAAGGTAAGCTCGTGTGAAATACAACATAAAAGCTAAAATAATATACCTGACTGAGTTACATATTAATGGTCTAGGTTTTCTAATGTCCTCGAAATTAAAGCATGTATTTATGATAAGATAATTTATTATAAGATTTTATGCACGATTGTGATAAATTATCGATGTATGTTATCTATTTACGCTGCAAGGGCTTTCATTGAGATTTATTAATAATAACTACTTCGTTAAATGCGAAGTGCGTTTTGAAATCGAGTGACATGGTTAGATAAGTAATACTTGTTTTTTTTTTAGTTTCACGCTGTTTCCCGCATATTGCCGTTTAGACAGAGGTAACTTAAAGTTAAGACACTCCTACGTTCCTCCGAATTTTTGAGATATTGCGTGTTAAGTGACGGAACTCAACTTTGCACTTTGTCTTGTTTCCAATTATTTATAATCCATATGTATAGTAAATAGTAACTAATTATGTATTACGTGGCGCAGCGGCACAAGCGTGTGACTGTAACCGACAGGTTCTGGGTTCGATCCCCAGTCGAGGAAATGAAATATTTAATATTTTTAATTTAAATATTTAATGTTTCATTTCTACGCTCTGGTAATAAGGCAAAGCGCGGCGTTGAGTTCCGCCTCTCAACATGCAATTCCTCAAATTTCGCGGAAAGTGGGGAACGGAAGTGGAACGGAGTGTCTTGACACTAGGTTCCCGGGTTCCTTCTGCCTACCCTGCCTCGTGCGGGATACAGCGTGAAGCTAAATAAAAAATATGTATAAAATAAAACAATAACCACAAACTAAAATACAGAAAAGTCATGAACTGCTTAAGTATACACTCCTAAATATATTTTTATAATAGTAATTATACTGAGCGATGACATTTGCCAAAGCGTTTATAGCTCCTCAATAGGTAATATGATTTTCAAATAACACAACTAGGAACAACCGTAATGAATAAGGCTTTAAATAAAAAAAAACTAAATTCAAAACGGTTCATTCATTCAGTTAGAAGTGAACCAACAGATACACTGATAGACAAATTTATTTGACCTCAAACACCATATATAACACCCCTTTTGTTGTGTCGGGGGATAGAAACAGTAACTATTATATTTCTTATTAGCTCTTGTTAGCAAAACTATCTCTCAGGCCGGTCGTACCTTAGTGATTTCAGTTCAGTTAATTGGGAAAGTCTATTTGAAGAAAGAATATTTTGAATTTTAATGGTCCATGCGCAAGGACAGACTCCCCTACTCAATGTATATAACTGTAATATTTTTTTTTTTCAGCTTCACACCGTCTCTCATATCATGTCATCAAATGATGTGCCACAATGCGTCAAATTTCAGACATTGCGTGTTGAGTGACGAAATTTGTTGCAATTTGCATTGTTACCAGAACAAAAAAAAGAAAGTGTTAAATTAACTAAGTAAGAAAGTGTTAAGTTAGATTAATTGAGTTAACCTTTTATTACCTCGAGTGGAGATCGAACCCACAAAATTTTGTGCTTACTGTCTTGGGCCTCTTTCTGTTATGATACCATCTGTTACTTGATAGCAATAACTTTCCACGCATGTACATAGCTGTGACTCAATAGATGGCGCTTAATTTTAATGTACACCGTTATGTCTATTTTTTAAGTATAATATTTCTAAATTTATAATGATTATTATATATTTATATTGGTAAGTTTGATAAGTTAATTCATACGCTTGGAAGAATATGAGTATAAATAAAGCCATTGGAGGCCATTTTGTTATTGAATAAATAACGTCTGCTCAAAAAGACCTAGTAATGTTAGGGCTACTACTGCATAGTAAGCACGTACTTTTTTCTTCAGCTTCACGCATTACACGGCAGGATAGGCAGAGAGAACTTTAAAATCTAGGAGTCTTGTGTAAAAGCTAAGTTTATAAATGAATTAAAACTAAATAAAAATAGTGTCAGTCGTCGTAAGCGGCACAAGACTGCGATGACGGAAAACTTTATTCGCATTCAGTAGATTGACATATTTTGTATCTTTGTTTACTTGCTCTGGTAAAGGCAAAGCGCGTCGTTAACTTCCGCCACTCAACAAGCAATGCCTCAAATTTGGCGGAAAGTGGGCAACAGAAGTGGATCGGAGTGTCTTGACACTATGTTTCCAAGTTCTATCTGCCTACCCTGCCATGTGCGGGATACAGCGTGAAGCTGAGTGAGTGCGTAAATATGCAATGCCTCGGCCATTCGGCGATGTGAGAAAGTGAGTAAGATCTTTATTTCAACCACATACTGCGTGCTATACATATAAAACATATCTTATCTCGGATCGGAGGTTTTCATCTAATCAGTACACCGAGATTTCAACTCTATTCAGCTTCACGCTGTATCCCGCACGAGGCAGGGTAGGCAGAGGGAACCCGGGAACCTAGTGTTAAGACATTCCGTTCTACTTCTGTTCCCCACTTTCCACCGACTTTGAGGCATTGCGTGTTGAGTGGAGGAACTCAACGCCGCGCTTTGACTTATTACCAAAGCGAAGAAATGAAACATTAAATATTTAAATTGAAAATATTAAATATTTCATTTCTTCGACCGGAGATCGAACCCAGAACCTGTCGGTTACAGTCACACGCTTGTGCCGCTGCGCCACGACAGGCCTCGAGATTTCAAGCTTAGTAAATATCCCAGCACTAGGTTTTTATGAGCGTTTTGGATGCATAACAAATACTATAAGTTTCTGTTTTTATTTCTTTCCAATTAATAAGATATCACATTATGATCATATTATTTCACTTTGTGTAACATGACTTGTGAATGTTCTATCGTTTTAGCAACTATTAATGTTATAACTTCATAATTTATAAAAGTAATAAGAATGTTACAATTACATCCAAATTAGATGACTTATTTTAAAACATGACACCTTTTAGGTACTTAAAATTTACAAGTAAGGAAGAAGAAATAAAAATAAAGTTTATACATAAGTAGTAATCATATATTTATTAAATCTAACAGATCATAAATTATCAGTCTTAACACATAATATCACAAAAATACTGGTAAATTAACATTAAATAATATTGGTAAATTAGATTAATCGACTTCTTCCACGGTGGGTCCATTGGGGTGAGCTCCGGGGTTGGGGTTGGGGTTGCCAGCACCATGGAGCTTGCTCATGATGGGGGAGCAGACACGCTGGATTTCCTTTAACTTGTGCTCATATTCCTCCTTCTCGGCTAACGCATTATTATCTAGCCAACGTAGCGCTTCGTCGCATTCACTTCTTGCGCTATTTTTGTCTGCATCGATTAGTTTGGTTCCAGCGTCGTCCAACGCCTGGCGGATACTGAAGATGTAGGATTCTAGTTGGTTTCTTGCAGCCACTCGCTGACGCTGCTTCTCATCCTCCTCTTTGTAACGCTCGGCCTCTGATAACATTCGGTCGATTTCTGCCTGAGAAAGTCTGCCTTTATCGTTCTTGATTACGATGTTCTTGCTACGACCGGTGCTGTTTTCTTTAGCCGACACGTTAAGGATGCCGTTCGCGTCAAGATCAAAGGTTACGTCAATCTTGGGCACTCCACGAGGTGCTGGCGGAATGCCAGTCAAGTCGAATGTGCCAAGCAAGTTGTTGTCCTTGGTCATGGCTCGCTCGCCCTCATAAACTTGAATGGTTACGGCCGGCTGATTGTCGGGGTAGGTCGTGAAGGTCTGGGATTGCTTGCACGGGATCTTGCTGTTGCGTTCAATGATCTTTGTCATCACTCCACCAGCGGTTTCGATGCCCAAGGATAATGGAGCCACGTCAACGAGGAGAACGTCCTGGATCTTGGAGTCCGTTTCGCCACTCAAAATGGCTGCCTGTACAGCTGCTCCGTACGCAACAGCTTCATCAGGGTTGATGGAAAGGTTGAGCTTCTTGCCACAGAAGAAGTTTTGTAAGAGGTTCTGGACTTTAGGGATGCGAGTAGAGCCCCCAACGAGCACGACGTCGTGAATTTGACTCTTATCCATTTTCGCATCTTTCAAAGCTTTCTCCACCGGTTCTAGAGTACCACGGAAGAGATCGGAGTTAAGTTCTTCAAAGCGCGCTCGCGATACTCTCGTGTAGAAGTCAATTCCTTCATAGAGCGCGTCAATTTCGATAGATGCCTCAGTGCTCGATGATAAAGTGCGTTTGGCACGCTCGGCGGCTGTGCGGAGGCGTCTCAAGGCTCGGGAATTAGTTCTCAAATCTTTTTTATATTTACGCTGGAATTCCTCGGCTAGGTGATTTACGAGCCTGTTGTCAAAGTCCTCGCCTCCAAGGTGAGTGTCTCCAGCGGTCGCCTTGACTTCGAAGAGGGAACCTTCGTCGATTGTTAGAATAGACACATCGAAAGTACCGCCTCCCAGATCAAAGATTAATACATTTCTTTCGCCTTTCAAGTTCTTATCCAAGCCGTAAGCCAAAGCAGCAGCGGTGGGTTCATTGATGATCCTGAGAACGTTCAATCCAGCAATAGCTCCGGCATCTTTCGTCGCCTGTCGCTGGGAGTCGTTGAAGTAGGCGGGAACTGTGACGACAGCGTCGCGAACGGATGTGCCCAGATATGCCTCTGCTGTTTCCTTCATCTTTGTTAGAACCATGCTACTGATCTCCTCCGGGGCGAATCGTTTTGACTCTCCTTTGAATTCAACCTGGATCTTTGGTTTACCGCAGTCGTTGATTACCTTAAATGGCCAGTGCTTCATGTCCTGTTGAATCTTGTGATCGTCGAATTTGCGTCCAATCAACCTCTTTGCGTCGAAAACCGTGTTGCTGGGGTTTAACGCCACTTGGTTTTTCGCCGCATCGCCGATCAAACGCTCGGTGTCAGTAAAAGCAACATATGAAGGTGTTGTACGGTTGCCTTGGTCGTTTGCAATGATCTCCACATTTCCATGTTGCCACACACCAACACAGGAGTATGTGGTGCCAAGATCAATTCCAATAGCGGGCATTTTGATTTACTTCTTAATAAACACTCGTATAAACAGTACTTGTAGTAAAATCGCTTCGGTTTGTACCGAACTCTCACGTCTTCACTGTATCGTATTTCGAATAATTCTGATTTTCCGCGCCAAGTCGGCCGCTTATATATCAGGCCAATGGGTGATCTCGAACATTCTACACGGTACTAGAACCCGCCAATCAGGACAAAGCGTGCGTCTCGAATATTCTAGAATATCTCTCCATTGACCAATAGAATCGCAGTAGAATGAAATAGCAGTAATCTGTTGTCGCATTTTAGGGTTACCAGTATATTGTTTTTTCCATAATTGTGGTGAATATATTTTAAAAGTTAATTTTGAGTGTTTTCTTTATAGAACTTCCTGTTTTTTATTTTCATATTTTACAGTCATTTTTAGAAAACGTAAAAAAAAAATAAAGTAGTGAGATTTTAACCAGCGGCTCTTAGAAACTGTCCACGCGTTCTAACCACTAACTTATCTAATCTAATTAAGCTACATGAAATACTTATACACTTGTTACAAAACATTTATGTTGTCATATGAAGATTTTTTATAAATTTCTGATCTCTCTCCTTAATAAAAGTACTCCTTAATAAAAGTATTTTAAATAATAATCGTTTGGCGAAAGAGAATTCTATTTATATAATTTTTGCTTTTAAAATATAATATTCCACATTTAGAAGAGAAAAACAACCGTAAAATAATTTATGTATTTAATTTTGAGGCCATCGTGCCACAAAGGCAGAAACGTGCTACTGTAAGCACTATGGATGTGAGTTCAATTCCATCGCGGGGAAACGAAATATTTATTATTTTCATTTTAACGATCGATGTCAATCCGAACCACGACGGCATGGGAACAGAGTGTATTAATGAACCGCAATCAAACTGCTTGGATTAAAAACCGTGCTCAAATTGGTTTTATTACAGAAGCTCCGGTGCCACGGATCAAAGATAGGTCAAATTTGTAACTTACTAGCAACGCGCCCACGGCTTCGTCCACTTGAATAATATTATTCTATTTACTTATTTCAACTACTTTGTTGTTCTAATGACATTATTACTTTTAAGACAATATTTTTACATTAAAAACTAAAATGTCAGCAAAACAAATAAAACTTTGTAGCAATTTTGCCGTATTTAGTATTTTAAATTGACGTAACTTTTTATTTTTTTTACTTTTTATTTTTTCGAAAACTGCATTTATATTTGATTAGCCATTTCTGAGACAAACAGAACACAACATTTACAACACTTATCACTATTTAGGCGCCTATTACATTAATAAATGTCCCCTATAAGATTTTTTCTATATATCTTCCATGTACAGACAGCGATGGGCATGGAGCATTTTAAGATTGCGCGCTTCGGGCTCCTGTATCTTTCCGCCCCATAAACAGATGGAATAAAAAGATATGTATAAATTTTATATTTTACATTCTTTTTCTGTGGACATATTTTTTAACAAATTCGTTTATTACATTGTCGTAATCAATTTTATTTGTTGAATCGGCACAATGTTCAAAATTGCCAAATTATTAAGCTTTTCTTCGATAAGACGCGATCTTAAATAGTTTTTATCCTTTTTTACTATGTTTTAAAGTGTTATTCCACACTTAGGAAAGGAAATACTAAACTTAAATTTTAAAATTTTAAAAAGCGTATAAAAATTTTGAACGAAGCAGGATTTGAACCCGCGCCTCTGGAATACCGTTCCAGCGCTCTGACCAACTAAGCCATTCGTTCTCACCGAGCTCCGTCGAAATTCTTATACGCTTGTTACAACTTATTTATGTTGTTAGCATCTCTGAAGGGAGATTTTTACAAATTTCCGCTACCCAAAGACAACTCGTAAGAATTATCGTTTGGCAAGAGAGAATACTATATATTTTAATATTTTTACTATGTTTTAAAGTGTTATTCCACACTTAGGACAGAAAATACTAAACTTAAATTTTAAAATTTTAAAAAGCGTATAAAAATTTTGAACGAAGCAGGATTTGAACCCGCGCCTCTGGAATACCGTTCCAGCGCTCTGACCAACTAAGCCATTCGTTCTCACCGAGCTCCGTCGAAATTCTTATACGCTTGTTACAACTTATTTATGTTTAAATTTAAGTTTAGTATTTTCTGTCCTAAGTGTGGAATAACACTTTAAAACATAGTAAAAATATTAAAATAAATAGTATTCTCTCTTGCCAAACGATAATTCTTACGAGTTGTCTTTGGGTAGCGGAAATTTGTAAAAATCTCCCTACAGAGATGCTAACAACATAAATAAGTTGTAACAAGCGTATAAGATTTTGGACGAAGCAGGATTTGAACGAATGGCTTAGTTGGTCAGAGCGCTGGAACGGTATTCCAGAGGCGCGGGTTCAAATCCTGCTTCGTTCAAAATTTTTATACGCTTTTTAAATTTTTAAAATTTAAGTTTAGTAGTTTTATCCTTTTGAGTAGGTACCAAAATGAGCGTTCTACACTACAATTCGTTACTGCAGAACAGAGAAATATGCACTACGCTAGCGCTGGAACGGTATTCCAGAGGCGCGGGTTCAAATCCTGCTTCGTTCAAAATTTTTATACGCTTTTTAAAATTTTAAAATTTAAGTTAAATAGTTTTTATCCTTTTGAGTAGGTACCAAAAATGAGCGTTCTACACTACAATTCGTTACTGCAGAACAGAGAAATATGCACTACGCAATTTCAATGTAAGGAAACACCACTTTCAGATCATTTTTCTTAATTAATAGATAAAGGGCAGCTTCAAGCTATAATTGAATTTTAAATTTCTTAAGACATGAAATCTACGTGTGGAAATGTGGCAGGGGCGTTTTAGGCTTATGTGTTTAATATTTTTTTTTTATTTTTTCAAACGTGCAACCCAAAAACCTGCGGGTGGCCGTAGGCCGCCCCTCTCGCCCTGCCGCCTCTGGCTATAGCCCTTCTGGCCCTAGGGTAAGTACACCCCTGGCGATCGGTTACAGATTTATTAGAAATATAGATTTTTCGTAGGGAGTTTAAAGAAGACAGATGATGAACACACGTTTACCCTTGTCTAATCACACATGCGCAGAGAAGAATCCTTAATTTAAATATTTGAAAAAATGTTTTGTAACATATGAAATGGACACGTTATTATGTGTTGATGTCCAAAAAATTAATAAATAACTTATGGGTTGGAGGATAAAAATAAAATAAACATTAAAAATTAAAAAGCCTTTTATTTCTTACATTCTTACTTAGTAAATTTTTGCCGTGTGATTCCGGCTTAGAATAGGATCACCCTGGTACTGATGCTGTCGTAAGAGGCGACTAAAGTACGTGTGGGAGAGTCACGGTGTCTGCAATGGCAACATGCATGGGCAGACTCGACCGGATTATTACCACCCCCCATTTTAAAACCGGCGTTAAGTGTTTCGGCCGCTGAGCTCCAAGCTGCCACTACGTACCAAGCGTGCGCTCTACAAGACGTACGTGAGGCCACACCTCACGTACGCCTCCCCAGCTTGGTACGCCCTACTGAGCCCACGACAGAAGAGCAACCTGCAGGTGGTCCAGAACCTCGCCCTCCGGCAAGTGACCCAGGCACCATACTTCGTGCGCAATGCAATGCCCTTCATCGCGACATGAAGATGAAAAGCCTGGAGGACCACATCGGCCGGCTCGCGTCTAACGCGTTCCGCCGCGCCTATGTTTCGGACCACCTGCACCTACAGCACCGTGGCATACACGACCACCGGACGCCAAGAAGCGCCTTCCTCGAGACCTTCTTACCCATCCCGACTCCGATTCCTGAGCTGCCACCTCGTTCGCTGGTC
Organism: Eueides isabella; assembly: GCA_019049475.1. Classification (NCBI taxonomy): domain Eukaryota; kingdom Metazoa; phylum Arthropoda; class Insecta; order Lepidoptera; family Nymphalidae; genus Eueides; species Eueides isabella. The sequence continues at coordinate 37,411 of CM032406.1, read as the reverse complement.
GCCTAAGCTGGGCCTCCCCCGGGCAACCGGGGGTCTCACCCGGCCGGGCTGACCGCCCAGGTGGCATAAAGCTCATCTATATCTACATCTCCTGTGCCTGCGAGTTAAAATGCAGGCGCTTGTATTCCCCCGGGCATAGCCCACCTAATGACGCGCAATGGTTGAAACCGCGGAAGAGGGCCCATAAAGCCCTGCATTCGTTTCCCTGTCCACGGGCAGGAAGGAAGAAAACAAGCAACAAGCAATTCGGCCGCTGAGTTTCGGATAGGGTAATGCCAGGCCCCGGATGCCCATCCACTTTGGCGGCCAGCAACGCTCCTGTAGCTCCTCTGGAGTTACACGGGGCCGTGGGAGACGATGATCACTTATCATCAGTTGACCCGTACGCTTCCATTCGCTTCCTTCCGTCTTTTCCATAAAAAAACAACACGTTTAAAAGTTTGAAAAGTGTTTGTAATCTAAGAGATATTGTTGTAAGTACACACACATTCACACACACACTTATACATACACATGCATCATATACATGCGCACATTTTGACTTATCTAAGTAATATTATTGTTGTTTTTCTTTACAAAATTATGTGTTTATATATTACTATTACTTTAATTACTAAACGATTTTATCTAATTCTATGCTTTACATTTATTTATTGAATTTTTAAGAACCCCTCTGAAGATCTCATGTATCGATGAGCAGTTTTCCCTTGACTGAGTTTTTTTCAGTTCAGTGTATCCCAGCTATCTTGATAATGTCATCCTCCCACCTAGCGTGGGAGGATGACATTATCAAGATAACCTTCCTATCTTACGCTTTCCTTGTGGTCCCAGCCAAGCCAAGCACTTTTTTCGTCCACCTTTGGGTTCAGTTTAGTCCAGTGTTTGAACAAACACGCTTGTTGATTTTGTTATATTTCTAATTTTCGTGTGTCTTTTGCATTTTTCTAATAATAAGCTTGCTGCGCTCAATCCCTCTTTGGCAAGTCTTTCCAAGTTTTTTCTTTAAATTTCCAGTAAGTTTTGTTCGTTCTTAGTTCTGAGTAAACTTTTTTCATGCTTCTTGTTATGTTTAAATATTTGTTGATAGTGTTGTATCTGTAATTTGTATTAATCTTTCTTTATATACCTACTTGCTAATTTGTAAAGAGTTGCAAGTTTATTTTTCATTGTTTTGGTTTTAGTTTTTTTAGGCTCTTGTTTTCTTGTCAGTAAAGTTAAATATATAAAGTTCGTTCTGATATAATTTTTGGTGTGCTACCGGTTGTTTTGTTAATACTTCGAGCAGCATGTAAGCTTTTTTTATAACTTGGTTATTGTAATATGTTTGTTTGATGGATTTTTTCGTAAGTCTATATTCTAACAATGACATTTATGTAATATGAGACACTCTTTATATTTTATTATTTATTTTTAATTTTTTAACGTGTGATTTATATATTGTGTTTAACGTGTGATTTATATGTTGTGATTTATATGTTTCAGCGTTATTGTAGAGAACTACAATTATATAAATGCAAGATGACCCGTCTGATCGTAGACCAGTTAGAAAACTGGTCTACGATCAGACGGGTCATCTTTGTTCAGAATTTCGATATTTTGGAAAGCTTGTGTAGCTGTCGTCTGGAGATTGCCAGATCCATTAATTTTATTTCTTAAAATAGTGTAGTAAGTATTTAAGACTGAATACTTATTTTCTATGGCAAAACCTATTAATCTTTGTCCTTTTATGTTTCTTATTCCGTAACCATTCAATTTCATTATAAGATAGTCTTCTTGTTTGGGCTGTCCTATTTTAGTTTTAAAGTCTCACATTAAAATAAATAGCTTGTGAGATGATTCCACTGCCTCGTCAATTATGGGCCGGAGTATATGTATAAACATTAGTTTTTTACAACTTATTTTAAATTTGCCCTAACAAAAAATTTAAGAAACTATAAGAACGCAATTTATTGAGAAACGTCATTACACTATCTAATAATAAATTATTGAAAATAATATCTAAATAAGATCATTTAAACTGTAAATAAAACTAGTACTTAATATTGAAAAAGCCACTGTTGAGTTTCTTGCCACCTCTTCTCAGCAGAGCCGCCATCCGAGCTGGTGGTATAAATTTTTTCGACGATTTAAAAGTGCTTGTAAAAGGTTATTAATTAGAAGTATTTTGATGTAATAAAACGAGTAACATCACGTTCCAATTATTGAATGCAGTTAATAGTGGTTAAACAAACTGTTTATTTTTCAATTAGTAACAATTCCTTCTCCTTTTACATATAAAATTTGTACAATATATAAAGTAAATATATTTACTCATTTAAAACTTAAAAATTAAAGTGTCATTAATCATTACAATTAAAATGAAAATAACATGCTGTTTGGATATATTATAATTAGTGACCGACCAAAAGTTCGATTTAGGTTTCAGTTATGGTATTTCGGATTTGTAAGCCAAAATTGACAGTATCCAACTAATCAAATTAACTTAGTAATAGTAATGACAGTTGACAGTTACACAAGATTGAAGATATAATATTTTATTACTAAAATTTAAAAATAAAGATACATTTCGCGTACCAGAATGAGAAACAAAATCGCATTGCATAGTAAATTAGTAATTATATAGATAACATATTTATAATACTTAAGTAGCACAGTAAAAATAAATAAAAAAAAAACTTTCATACCAGGTTTTTTCGGAAGATTGTGCAAAATGATATAAACTGATTACAAACAGTACACCCAAACCAGTAAATAAAATAAACAATAGGAAATTGTAAAAAGATAGTTTTGTTAATGTAACTCAATTTGTGAGTGCAAAGTTCTTTTAGCTTACGAGAAATACGTTATATCAGCCATTAGAACATAAATACTGTTGTAGTAACAAATACAATAGTAAATTAGTAACTCAACTCAAACTAAGCTCACGATGAATTGACGTGTATTCCGCACATGGCAGGGTAGACAGAGGTATCTTGGGAACCTAGTGTTGGGACACTCCGTTAGACTTTTGTTCACCACGTTTCGCCGTGAGGCATTTTGTGTTGAGTGGTGGAACTCATTGCCACTCTTTGCTTTAACCAAAACCCAGAACCTGTCAACAAGTCTCCCAAATAAAATCAAAATCAAAATATTCTTTATTCAATTAGGCCATTTAAGCACTTTTGAATCGTCAAGTTACATATAAGTGTCTGTGGTGTCAGTCCTTACAGGAAGCTACCACCGGCTCGGAAGGCGGGTCTGCTGAGAAGAGCCGGCAAGAAACTCAACAGTTGCTCTTTTCAAAATATCAATTAAAGTAAATATATAACATAGCTTCCTGAGTGAGTACCAACAGCATTTAATCCCATGCACTCTTATCGTTGTAGTATTCTTCAATAGAATAATATGATTTGCCTAACAATATATTTTTAACATTCACTTTAAATTTTTGAAGTGGCAAATTTAAAATTACTTGTGGAATTTTATTATACATACGTGTCCAATAAAAGATTTACTAACTTTTTGAAGACGAAAACTAGGAGTTATCAGCTTGTTTTTACTTCTTGTATTGATATCATGTTGGTCACTGTTTTTTAATAAATTGTGGCTATTTTTCCGAACAAGTATTATATTATCATATATGTACTGTGATGCCACCGTAAGAATACAAATAAAGAGTTAACATAGTAAATTACTATTCCTCTTAGTTATTTAAGTTGCTGAATTACAATGTTGTGAAGTATAATATAGCAATACTATAAAAGTTACCAATCATAATCCTTGATAATATTTCTAATTTTTAAAAACCATCATTAATTAGATACATGTTAAGGTACCATTTATAATAATATGTTACATTATTTATACAATATGTGATACTTAATACTAAAGGTTAAAGCTAAGACAGATATTTTGGAAATTTAAAGCAAAATTAATTGTGAAACAGAAATACTTATTAACACATATTACTTAGGTCACATTTAAACTTGAATAAAATAAAGTGATTGGTTACTAATTACTACTATAAAATAAAATTAAAATAATTCTTATATTATACTCTTAGTCCTTACATTGATGGCTTTGAACCATAGACATATGCAGTATTGATTTGTGGATTTTCATTGCTTTTAGAGATTATAGAATTTGGCCACCGTTGTTATTTTGTTGTCACATGAATATTAGTCTAAGGGACTCCATTATTTTTAAAAGTATGTGGTGTTTAATAGAAATTTGTGATTTGTCTCTATAGAATTAACTAGAGGATATAAACACTGGTAGGCAGTAACTTTTAATGCATAACTATTATTTTAAATATAATATTATAGCTAAAAAAGTGACATCCTAGAAATATACTTATGTACTTTTAGCATCTACCCATATAAAAGTAGGTATAATTAAATTGACAATGTTACATATATAATAATTAACGGAATAATTACACATGATGTTGCAAGTAGAGTTGCCTATCGATAGTCGACTATCGATAAACTATCGATATAACATCGATAGTTGACATCATATAAATTGTATCGATACCATATCGATACAATTTATATGACGATCGATACTATCGACTTTATCGATACTATTGATAGTATGATATTTGAAAATACTATTGTCAATACTATCAATACTATCGATAGTATCGATACTATTGCAGACCAATATTAGCTTAGGAGTAATACTATCGATAGTATTGATAGAATCGATATACTCTCACTATCGATAGCTTAATAAACTGCGATAGTATTGTCTTCTAATTATCAGTAACCTACGTAGCTAGAAAACATCTCATAAGCATTAGAAAACAGCGTAAGACACAGTTAGTGAGAATGATTTCGCATTAACACTACTTGACACATATGTTTAAATTGGGGAACGATACTATCGGTGATTATTAAATTATCGATCATGTAATACTATCGATAGTATTACATACTATCGATATTATTGATACTATTTCTGATTTTATACAATGATTCTATCGATAATATTTTTTTTTTTTATGGAAGAGACGGCAAACGAGCGTACAGGTCACCTGATGGTAAGTGATCACCGTCGCCCACGACCCCGGGTAACTCCAGAGGAGCTACAGGAGCGTTGCCGTCTTTTAAGGTGGAAGGGCACCGGGGCCCGGCATCACCTAATGCGAAACGCAGTGGCCAAAGCCACTACTTAACGCCGGTCTTAAATGCCGGGGGTGGTAACAATCCGGTCGAGTCTGCCCATGCGTGTTGCCATTGCTGGCAACGTGACTCTACCACACGCACTTTAGTCGCCTCTTACGATACCATCAGTACCAGGGTGATCCATGGTGAATATCGATAACATCGATAGTATTATGTGAAAAAAATGTATACTATCGATACTATTGATAGTATTATTATGGAATAGTATCGATTATATCGATACTATTGCTTCCAATCAATAGTATTAGCCAATTTGAGATATTGATAGTATCGATAAAATCGATCATATCGAGAGTATCGATAGCACTATCGATATTATTACTAGTTCTCAAGGTCGTCTATCGATAGCGTTACTATCGATATTTGGGCAACTCTAGTTGCAAGTGCTAATTAACATCTATTTCAATAAACAATATTTAGATTCTGGATTTGTCTATGCCAAACTAGCCTCACTAGATAAGTTATGGTTTTTCGGCTTCACACTGTTTCCAGCACATGTCAGGGTAAGGAGGGAACTCGGGTACCTGGTTTAAAAACACTGCAGTTTCCCAACTTCCGCCGAATTTGAGGCATTGAAGAAACTCATCACTTCGCTTCGCGTTGTTACCAGATGGAGAAATAAAAATATTAAACGTCAGATTTCTTAGGAGCAGATCGAACCCACATACTTTTCGCCTCTACTGTCGCCTGATTGTACCACTGTTTCGACAGGCCCTATTCTTAAATAATACTATCTATTACTTGGTAGCAATATCTTGTCACACATGTACATTGCTTAAACTCAATAGATGGCGCTTTCTTTTGATGTTTACAAATTTACATTTTGTTTTATAATAAAATATTTCTAAATTTATAATATTATCTTGCATTTTTTTGGTTAGTTTTCCAGCTATACGATCAGTCAAGTAGAGAACTCGTTCCGTTTCCGCTTTTTGCCGAACTTGAGGCACTGCGATGTGAGAAATGGAAAGAAGTTGTTTATTTTAACCATTATCTTATATTTTGTATTTATTTATAGAAATAAGTACTTGCTGCTATAAATAAATACAAAATACATAAAACATTAAAAGATATAATAATTTTACACTTAATGTATACTACTCACTACTCAGGTTAACGCTGTATCCCGCACATGACAGGGTAGGCAGAGGGAACTTGGGAACCTAGTGTTATACTCTGTTCCACTTTCATTCCCCACTTTCCGCATTATGCATTGTACCAGAGCGAAGAAATGAAAACATTGAATATTTAAATTGAAAATATTAAATATTTCATTTCCTCGAGTGGGGATCGAGCCCTCAACCTGTCGGTTACAGTGGGTTCGATTCCCACCCGAGGAAATGAAATATTTAATATTTTCAATTTAAATATTACCGTAGCCTTTGGCGCTCCGTTCTCTCTGCCTACCCCGCTAGGGATATAGCGTGAAGCTAAGTAAAGTTCAATTTAAATATATAATGTTTTCATTTCTTGGCGTTGAGTTTCGCCACTCAACACGCAATGCCTCAAATTCAACAAATGGAGAACGGAGTGTCTTATCACTAGGTTCCCAAGTTCCCTCTGCCTACCCTGCCGTGTGCGGGATATATTAGATTTATAATTTAAAACACGACACTGTTAGGTATTTTAAATTTACGAGTAAAAAATAGTAGATAAATAAAAGTAAAGTTTATACATAAAAAATAATTTATTTCTTGAATCCAACAGATCATAAATTATCAGTCTTAACACATAATATCACAAAAATACTGGTAAATTAACATTAAATAATATTAGTAAATTAGATTAATCGACTTCTTCCACGGTGGGTCCATTGGGGTGAGCTCCGGGGTTGGGGTTGGGGTTGGGGTTGCCAGCACCATGGAGCTTGCTCATGATGGGGGAGCATACTCGCTGGATTTCCTTTAACTTGTGCTCATATTCCTCCTTCTCGGCTAAAGTATTGTTATCTAGCCAACGTAGTGCTTCGTCGCATTCACTTCTTGCGCTATTTTTGTCTGCATCGGTCAGTTTGGTTCCAGCGTCGTCCAACGCCTGGCGGATACTGAAGATGTAGGATTCTAGTTGGTTTCTTGCAGCCACTCGCTGACGCTGCTTCTCATCCTCCTCTTTATAACGCTCGGCCTCTGATAACATTCGGTCGATTTCTGCCTGAGAAAGTCTGCCTTTGTCGTTCTTGATTACGATGTTCTTGCTACGACCGGTGCTGTTTTCTTTAGCCGACACGTTAAGGATGCCGTTCGCGTCAAGATCAAAGGTTACGTCGATCTTGGGCACTCCACGAGGTGCTGGCGGAATGCCAGTCAAGTCGAATGTGCCAAGCAAGTTGTTGTCCTTGGTCATGGCTCGCTCGCCCTCGTAAACTTGAATGGTCACGGCCGGCTGATTGTCGGAGTAGGTCGTGAAGGTCTGGGATTGCTTGCACGGGATCTTGCTGTTGCGTTCAATGATCTTTGTCATCACTCCACCAGCGGTTTCGATGCCCAGGGACAAAGGAGCCACGTCCACGAGGAGAACGTCCTGGATCTTGGAGTCCGTTTCGCCACTCAAAATGGCTGCCTGTACAGCTGCTCCGTACGCGACGGCTTCATCAGGGTTGATGGAAAGGTTGAGCTTCTTGCCACAGAAGAAGTTTTGTAGGAGGTTCTGGACTTTAGGGATGCGAGTAGAGCCCCCAACGAGCACCACGTCGTGAATTTGACTCTTATCCATTTTCGCATCTTTCAAAGCTTTCTCCACCGGTTCTAGAGTACCACGGAAGAGATCGGAATTAAGTTCTTCAAAGCGCGCTCGTGATACTCTCGTGTAGAAGTCAATTCCTTCATAGAGCGCGTCAATTTCGATAGATGCCTCAGTGCTCGATGATAAAGTGCGTTTGGCACGCTCGGCGGCTGTGCGGAGGCGTCTCAAAGCGCGGGGATTAGCTCTCAAATCTTTTTTATATTTACGCTGGAATTCCTCGGCTAGGTGATTTACGAGCCTGTTGTCAAAGTCCTCGCCTCCAAGGTGAGTGTCTCCAGCGGTCGCCTTGACTTCGAAGAGGGAACCTTCGTCGATTGTTAAAATAGACACATCGAAAGTACCGCCTCCGAGATCAAAGATTAATACATTCCTTTCGCCTTTCAAGTTCTTATCCAAGCCGTAAGCCAAAGCAGCAGCGGTGGGTTCATTGATGATCCTGAGAACGTTCAATCCAGCAATAGCTCCGGCATCTTTCGTCGCCTGTCGCTGGGAGTCGTTGAAGTAGGCGGGAACTGTGATGACAGCGTCGCGAACGGATGTGCCCAGATATGCCTCTGCTGTTTCCTTCATCTTTGTTAGAACCATGCTACTGATCTCCTCCGGGGCGAATCGCTTGACCTCTCCTTTGAATTCAATCTGGATCTTTGGTTTACCGCAATCATTGATTACCTTAAATGGCCAGTGCTTCATGTCCTGTTGAATCTTTTGATCGTCGAATTTGCGTCCAATCAACCTCTTTGCGTCGAAAACCGTGTTGTTGGGGTTTAACGCCACTTGATTTTTCGCCGCATCGCCGATCAAACGTTCGTTGTCCGTAAAAGCAACATATGAAGGTGTTGTACGATTGCCTTGGTCATTAGCGATGATCTCCACATTTCCATGTTGCCACACACCAACACAGGAGTATGTGGTACCAAGATCAATTCCAATAGCAGGCATTTTGATTTAATTCTTTATAAACACTCGTATAAATAGTACTTGTAGTAAAATCGCTTCGGTTTGTAGCGAACTCTCACGTCTTCACTGTATCGTATTTCGAATAATTCTGATTTTCCGCGCCAAGTCGGCCGCTTATATATTAGGCGAATGGGTGATCTCGAACATTCTGCACAGTACTAGAACCCGCCAATCAGGTCACAGTGTCGGCCGAATATTCTAGAATATCTTTTCATTGACCAATAGAATCGCAGTAGAATGAATTAGCAATACTCTTTTATCGCATTTTAGGGTTACCAGTATTATGTTTTTTCCACGATGATGTGGAATATATATAAGTTATTTTTGTATTCTTTTTATAGAATTTCTGTTTTCTTAATTTTCTTGTTTAATATATGTACTCTAAGAAAGCGTAAAATAATTTAACATAGTGAATTTTAAACTAGTACCTCTTAGAAGCTGTCCTAACGTTCTAATCGCTAATTAATTTGTTGTAATCAAGCTTTATTGAAATACAATTTTTACAAAATTTATGATGTTACATTTATAATTTTTATAAATAATATAATGTTTTTTTTTAATTTCGTGACACAAGGGTACAAACATGCGACTGTACGAGCAATGGATGTAGGTTCGTTATTTACTCAGAAGAATATAATCTTTAATGTTTTCATATCAACGGGGCATAGCGTTTTAATACTAGGTGCTCGGATTTTTCTTGCCCTGCCTGGTGTGTAGAGACAACACTTACAAGGTGAAGCTAAAAGTGGCAACACCAAAAAAAAAAATCCAAGCGTGACGTTACCAATGTGTGAATGAGATAGCAACACATTACTAACACTGGAAAGAAAAGGCGCGAAACGTCCCGCTTCTTCTCTTTTATGGTAACAAACAAGGATCGAGGACTAGAAATTTCTAGTTTCATTTTGTTGTTTATTCCTTTAATTTGTATTATATTATAATAATAAGGGAAATAATTGTAAAGAATTTTATTCTGAAGGTAATAAATGTTATTTTATATATAAATTATAAATTGTTATTATTAATATTTAGCAATAGATATTTTTTTTTATTTTTAAAGTTTTTTTTTTCACAATTAGTAAAGAAAAATACTTATTTAGAAATATATGACTTGGACGGATTCCAAAAGGCACGGGTTCATATCCCGCTGTATAGCTATAGTTGTTACATGTAAAAAAAACAATATTATTAAAACGTTCTTTTATTGAGTAAGTATATTATGTTTATTAAGCTAACCTAATAAATGTGTATGTATTTTTAAATATTATGTTTAGGAATATTAATTATTCAAATTATTCAAATGTTAACTTAATAATTTAAAGATGAGAAAAAATATGAGGCCAGTCGTGGCGCAGACTTTAAACACAGATTATGGGTAGAATCCCCACTCGAAGAAATAAAATATTTAATATTTATAATTTTTAAATTTAGTGCTCATTTCTTTACTCTGGTAACGAGGCAAAGCGTTGAGTTCCCCCAACAACGCAATGCAGGAAAATGTCTTAACACTAGGTTCCCAAATTCCCTCTGTCTACTCTGCCATGTCCCCTCCCATGTGCGGGATTCAGCGTGAAGCTGAGTTAGTGAGTAATTGAAATATATGGGTCATGTGTGTAACACTTTCGTAAATAAACCATGCCAGAGTAAAATATTTTATTTCAATATACATACACATTTATATATATATATATATATATATATATATATATATATATATATATATATTATATATATATATATATAAATGTGTATGTAGGTAATGCCGGGCCCCAGTGCCCTTCCACCTTAAAGGACGGCAACGCTCCTGTGGCTCCTCTGGAGTTACACGGGGCCGTGGGCGACGGTGATCACTTACCACCAGGTGACCCGTACGCTCGTTTGCCGTCTTTTTTTTTATATATTATTTTATATATATAATTTTTTGTTTTATTAAATCGTAGTATACCTATTTAATCTCATAACAGAAACTTTGAACGCGATTTTAATCGGCTGTGAAACGTCATTTTATTTTGACATTTTGAAGTAAAAAAAATAATTCAGGCCAACTAAACTACAAACAACTATCGTATGGTATTTTACGATTATTTTTTTTTAAACTTATACTACTTATATTATTATAATACTATGATACAAATATAACGATAATTAACTAACATAAAACAAATTAAATAATGTTTAAATATAACATATTTTTATCTCATTTCTAACCAAAAAAAAAAAAATTGAAGGCAAACAAAACTGAAAAAAGTTATTTCAATATGTTCCCAATATAATTCGTTAATCAAAATCTAGAAATTTCTATTTATCTATTAATACTTGCCCTTGATATTTGAGTTGGGGTCAGGGTGATCGCTTTTGTAAGTATTGTATACGTTTACTCACTTGACAAGGGTAGAATGTTCTAGAAAAAAGTAACGGTAGATCACTTGCATTGTATCTTGAAATGTTTTTGCTATTCATAAAATAAGTACCTCCGGCATCGTTAAATAGTACAAAGGTGGTTTTTGTTATCTTCACGCTGTATCCCACACATAGCAGGCAGAGGGAGCTTGGGAACATTATATTAACACTCCGTTGCCATTTTATAAATTAATAATAATAATAATATTTATTTTCATCTGGCAATGATTGGTCTTAAAAAAATAAGAAAGAAACCAAAACAAAAAAGCTAATGTTAGAGACTGGTGTCCTGTATACCTGTATCACAGATCACCAGGCGGCACTCACTCTAGAAATTACAATAAAAGTGGCTTATTACAGAAAACAAATTATTAACAGTATAGAACTTATATTATTTTTTATAAATTGTCTATTATTTTTAAATATGGTTGTGTGTGTGTGTGTTTGTAGTAGATATATGTGTGCATGCGCTATTTAGGAATTACGATTAAGTTCTCTGTCTCATCATTTGAGCCATTTTGCTACAAGTTTTTGTACATTTATTTCTAGATATACTCGTATATATATTAGGTATATGGCTAAGTGTTGATTTATTTTATCATACATTAGGACACTTCCGTCCCCTTTTCACCATTTTACCAAAGTGGTCAACTTTTGAGACATTGTGTCTTTAGTAGTGGAACTCAACGCCTTTGTCTGGTTACCAGAGCCAGTAAATGAAAATATTAAATATTTCATTCACTTCACCGGGAATCGAACCCACAACCTGTCGTGTTTACAATCACACGCTTGCGCCACTAAAGGCTTCGAAATGTATTCAATGTTCCCGAAGGGTTCCTTCGTTGAAACTTATCATATACTAAAATAAGTTTAAGCTCAAATCAATATTATTTTAACAAATTTTCAATGAGAGAATAGCCAATGTTTCAATATTACTAGCATAGGTAATATTTGTATACTATTTTTTATTTTTGTACGCTCCCTACTTTCCGTTGAATTCTAGAGGCTTTCCAATATGACAATTGCGTAAATAAATAAAGTTACTTTATTTTACTCGTGTCGTTGTTTACATAGCCTTCAGAATTATAGCATTGTAAACATATGTATGTAAGTATTATAGTTAAACTTCTTTTGTATTTATTAGATATTATCATGTCCAAAGGTACTTATTTATTTATGTGAATATTACCTATAGCTTTACAGTCGTTATTCAATTCTAGGAAATAAAATATTTAATACTTCAATTGCCCGCTCTAGTAACGAGGCAAAAAGCGGCGTTGAGTTGCGCCACTCATCACGGAACAGGGTGTAACAATAGGTTCCCAAATTCCCTACGGGCCAGCCTGCCTATATACCGATAATTACTTAATCTTTTAAGGTATTATAAGTCTATTTTAAATAGTCGTGAAATATCATATAAAAGTTTAATTAAATTGAGATATTTAATTTAATTTAGTTTTATCTTTATAAAAGCTAAATTTCGTTGAAAATAGCAATAATGGCTGTGAAGTGAACTTGCAGAATTTGGCGCATGCGCCATTTTCTATGCAACGAAGTTCTAAAAACATAGAACTTTCGAGACTTTGTTTTTTTATTTTTTTTATCTATATATATTTTATGTACCTATATTGAGGCCTGTCGTGACGCAGCGGCACAAGCGTGTGACTGTAACCGACGGGTTCTGGGTTCGATCCCCAGTCGAGGAAATGAAATATTTAATATTTTCAATTTAAATATTTAATGTTTCATTTCTTCGCTCTGGTAAGAAGGCAAAACGCGCGGTGTTGAGTTCCGCCACTCAACACGCAATGCCTCAAATTCGGCGGAAAATGGGGAACGGAAGTGGAACGGAGTGTATTAACACTAGGTTCCCGGGTTCCCTCTGCCTGTATCCCGCACGAGGCAGGGTGCCTCGTGCGGGATACCGCGTGAAGCTAAGATTTTTGTACTTCGTACATATCTACGTACATTTATATATATCGTATGGAATTATGATGTTTATTTGAAGAATACCCTAGATATCTAAAATATTGGTTTTAAAATATAATTTATACAATAATAAACTTTATGTATATAGCTTTAAGAACATAAAATTATTACTACGCAAATAGCTCAAAACGTGGGTGTCTATGAATCATCATAGGTTCTAAAATATGTAGATTAATTTATATTCAAATCAACTTTCTACCGAGATATATATGTACGTCGTGTATTATATATATTTTTTATAGTTTCACACTGTACGCATAGGGAACCTGGGAACCTGGAGTTATGATCGTTCCCATAACATAAGTCCAATTTCGCTCCCCACTTTCCGTTGAATTCTGGAGGCTTTCCAATATGACAATTGCGTAAATAAATAAAGATACTTTATTTTACCCGCGTCTTTGTTTACATAGCCTTCAGAATTATAGCGTTGTAAACATATGTATGTAAGTATTATAGTTAAACTTCTTTTGTATTTATTAGATATTATCATGTCCAAAGGTACTTATTTATTTATGTGAATATTACCTATAGCTTTACAGTCGTTATTCAATTCTAGGAAATAAAATATTTAATACTTCAATTGCTCGCTCTGGTAACGAGCAAAAAGCGGCGTTGAGTTGCGCCACTCATCACGGAACAGGGTGTCTTAACAATAGGTTCCCAAATTCCCTACGCCCAGCCTGCCTATATACCGATAATTACTTAATCTTTTAAGGTAAGTCTATTTTAAATAGTCGTGAAATATCATATAAAAGTTTAATTAAATTAAAATATTTAATTTAATTTAGTTTTTTCTTTATAAAAGCTACATTTCGTTGAAAATAGCAATAATGGCTGTGAAGTGAACTCGCAGAATTTGGCGCATGCGCCATTTTCTATGCAACGAAGTTCTAAAACATGGAACTTTCGAGACTTTGTTCTTTTTTATTTTTTTTATCTATATATATTTTATGTATATTGAGGCCTGTCGTGGCGCAGCGGCACAAGCGTGTGACTGTAACCGACAGGTTCTGGGTTCGATCCCCTGTCAAGGAAATGAAATACTTAATATTTTCAATTTAAATATTTAATGTTTCATTTCTTCGCCCTGGTAATAAGGCAAAGCGCGGCGTTGAGTTCCGCCACTCAACACGCAATACCTCAAATTTGGTGGAAAGTGGGGAACGGAAGTGGAACGGAGTGTCTTGACACTAGGTTCCTGGGTTCCCTCTGCCTACCATGCCATAGTGCGGGATACAGCGTGAAGCTATTTTATATATTTAAAAACACAAATATTTTCGTTTTGTGAACAAGTAGTTTTGAATACATATTTAATTTTACTGTATTTATGTAGTGTACTTCACTGTATATTTTGTTATTTTTTTATTACATTAATATTAGATGAAAAATATATATTTCAAGCTTGTCGTGGCGCAGCGGCGCAAGTGTGTGACTGTAAACGACAAGTTGTGGTTTCGATCCCCACTCGAGGAAATTAAACATTTAATATTTTCAAATTAAAATATTTAATATTTTTATTTCCTTGCTTTGCTAACAAAGCAAAGTGCGTCGTTCACCTCCGCCACTTAACAACCAATATCTAATATTCGTCGAAAAGTGGAGAACCGACGTGGAACGGAGTGTCTTAACACTGGGTTCCAAGTTGCCTCTGTCTTCCCTACCATATGCGGGATAAGCTGAGAACTGAGAGAGAGAGGAGAAAAAAATGTATTTATTGTTTTTTTCCATCATAGATTTTTGTTGCACTTATATTTTACACATCATATACAGTATTTCAAGTTATATAACAGTATAACTTTAAGCTATACATATAATTGTTTAAAATTTTATATTAAACATTTCATTTTATCCAAAATTTTCCAAAATGTCGATTCAATTGACGATGGTAGCAAGGAGTGTTAAACGGGCTTCTAGAACATACTTTTACGCATGCGCGTTATCTTCAATGCAATTGGACTTTATAAGCGTAGAATTGTATAGATTTTGATGGACATAGATATATTTAATGGCTATTCTGGCGCAACTGCAAGGTTTTAATTTCCACAAAGGATTTAATTCTATTTCTAATTCCAAGGATTTCATTTTCACTCTAGAAAATGAAATATTTTATATGTCCATTACTTTTTCCATATTTTATTTTCGCTTTGGTAACGAGGTAACGTGCGGTGCCCTAGAATTCGTCAGTGGATAATTGAGTAATTTAACACTAGGATCTCTCTGCCTACGCATATGACGAATATATCTCCCTCTTTTTGTTTTTAGAAAATTAGAGATTTATATTTAGAAAATTTAAAGATTTATCGCGTAAGATGATGTTGCTTTTATGTCTAACTATTAGATACTTTGACGAGTAACTTTTTGAATACTTTTTTATTAAAAAACATGTGTTCATGTGCACGAGGAAACTTGACCTGTCCATTCTTTTTCATTCGTATATTATTATATAGTAGATCTAGTACAAAATTTAAAATTTCATATATATTTTCACATGACAAAAAAAAGTTTAAATTTTATTAACTAGATAATTATTAGAAGATGTGTTAAAATCAGAAAATAACAAATCCTTAATATTGTTTTAAACTTAAAATTTGCCTATTCTTATAACTTGCATTGCCAAAATCCTGAAATTGGTACTAGAAATCTCGGTGGGAGAGTCAAAATCACACTTGACTTGACGTCAACGTTGTTTTTATGTATCACCCCGCATATAGCATAAGGTAGACAAAGTCCGGAGAAATCAAAATAATTAATAAGCGAAGATCGCACCCGCAATTAACCGATAAACTAATGACCAGAACATATATGATGTATTATATTTATTTTAACATATGTAGTTATATTTAAATAAATTAAATAGAAATGGTTTTACGTCGTTAAATGAGAATACAGCCTATATTAAAAGACGGTAGTTTGAACACGACAAGCGAATAAGTGACAATAAAACGGTTGACAGTGGACTCCGTTATCCCTGGATACCCTGCTAGGGATACAGTGTGAAACGTGAAAAAAGTGTACAAACAATAAAACAAAACCAAATTAAGAATACTTAATTTCAATGCAATCAGTATTGAAATATTGAGAACTTTTAATTCGGGTTTAAATGTGTCTTTAGATATTTGTTGATTAAAATCCTATAAATAAGAATTGTGTTGTAAAAGGTTTCGCCGTGTGATTTCGGCTTAGAATAGAATCATAACGCGTCAAGCAAAAAAATAACGGAGTATTTTATAATTTTACACTATAATATTTCCATTTTATAATCACCAGTAAACCTCTAGCAAAATTAGTTTTGTAAATCATTGAAATCATCACCACATATAAACATGGACACTCGCCAGATTCATAACATTATATCTATACTTATAATAAATCTTTAACTGATCACTATCTGTACATGAAGATATATATATATATATATATATATATATATATATATATATATATATATATATAATATATATTATATATATATATATATATATAGATATATATTATTATATATTATTAGATTTTAAACCAGTTTTTACTATTATATTCTGAGCACTTACCCTCAACATTAGTGTTTATTTTATTAAATAAAATAGTAGTTATAAAAATAAAAAAGTGTAATTCAAGCGGGCGAAGCCGCGGGTGGCTGCTAATAATAAAATATACAAAGAAACGTCAATGCAAACTACTAATATATTAAATGGAATGGGCAAGGGCAGTATAACATACGAGTGTGTTTCATCAAATAAATACTATAGATAGTTATAGGTTCAATTCTTAGTCGGTATAATGCTTTTGTCTGTACGTTGTTCACGCTAATCTTAGAAACGGCTTAGCCGAATTAAGTGTAGTTTTTACGATCGTATTATGGCAAACATCGCTTAGGATTTAGTTTATAAATAAAAACATTAGCATTATTAACCATAGTTTTACTGTATAGTATTAATTAGCTGAAACTTTAGATTTTAGGATTTTTTAGCTAAAACGGGAATATTATACTGTGTTTATTACAAATATTGCGTTAGAAAGTTACTACCATACAATACAGCGAGTAAAGAAATGGAAATTTAGAATTAACAGCGCTCGCAGTGCCACTGTGCCACGACGGCCTACTTTTACTTTTAAATTCATATGTTATGATAGAGACTCACAAAAATTAAAAAAAAAAGTAGCAAATTTGTCGAATTGAGTAATGTAAAGTGGCATAAACTTTTTATTTATCACTGATTTAAATAAAATTAACACTTCTAATGTTGAAGGAAGGTTGCCAAAATATAGTTAGCGAAGAGTGCAAAAAGAGAAAGATCAATTCCAGGCGGAAAGTGACTACAGAACCAAGTGTCACAACACTACGTTTCGCGAGTTCTCTCTGTCGATCCTGCTATATGAAGAATAAAGCGTGAAGCGTAAAAAGAAAAGAAAAATGGTCATTAGATTAACAACACGTATCACATTGGTTAAAATCAATTTCCTATAGCTCACAATGCTTTAATTTGAACTTTATAAAGCATTCATCAGCTATAAAGGTTGTATAGAAATCTGGCGGGTCCCGATCGATGGCTTGCATCTAGGTCAGGCACGCGCAGTGCCTAGGTAATGCTGATAGGTCGTACTGAAAATACGAGAATGTTCTGGAATATTTAACATTTACAGACTCCCAGGAAATGTTGATTTTTTTTTCTGGAAATGAAAGCTATGTAAATTAGATTGGTTTTATGTGAGATACAGACATACAGACGTATTTTGTATATGAACATGGCACAGTAAAAATTTTATTATTGTCTTTTATACGTAATGTAGTTAAAGGATCTTTAAAGATATCAAATAATAGAAAGATCGAAATAAACGGAATGTATTAGCACTAGGTTCCCATGTTCCTTCTAACTACCCAGCCATGTGCGGGATGCAGCGTGAAGCTGAAAAGAATATAGGTAGATAAAATGCAAATTGTAAATGCATGCTCAAAATTTCATGATAAATAATGGAGACAAGGATATTATTATTTTTAAAATCTGAGTTAATCTTACAGTAGCGTTAAATAGAAATTAAGGCATAAAAAAGAAGAGCCGAGACATTTTATTTTTAAATACTTATACATTTTTATTAAATCAATCAATTCTTAAGACATATTTTAATTCGTCCATGACGTGTGCTGCCATCTGTTGGGGCGCTTACTGAAATATTTTAATTCAGCTTTACGCTGTATCTTGCACATGGCGCGGTTGGAAGAGGGGACTTGTAAGCTCGGAACTCAACGCCGCGCTTTACCTTGATTTAAAGCGAAATAATAAAAATATCCTATGTTTTCAAAATAATAATTTTGAAAATATTATTCCAATTATATAGAAAACACAATGAAATAGAGAAGAGATGATGTAAATATGATTTTTAATTGCCATGTGAAAAGGAAAAATATAAAATACATTCACAGAGACCAGAAATGAATTTTAATATCAAATATATTGTATGAGCATTGTATACAGATTAATTTTAAACTGATGTATATGAAACTTATGTTACTTAACTTAGGTTTATAAAAAAAACAGGTCTTTATCTTTAACCATTTTATATTAGAGCAGTTAAGCAAAACTATTGAATTATGTATTGTAGGGTGCCCATTACAGATAAAATACAAAATATTGGAATATAAACTGTATTAGATACATACAACCAAAATATTTCATAAAATCTTTTTTTTTTAAAGATAATTAAAATTTAGATAAAATTTTATTGATATATAAAAAGTAATTGTATTTTGGTAAAAATAATATTTCTGTAAAATGTCCAAATAAAAAATTAAGTAAAACATTCATTACTCATATTTTAAATCATCTTTATTGACTTTGAAATTCTAAACAGCAGCTAATGTCTAAATAGTTCACAGATACTTATGTTAAATTAAATAAGGAAATAAAACTACAAAATTATCATTTTGTTTACATTAAATGTAATCCTTTATTAATTAAATGGAATTTGAACTAAAATCAGTCTTTGGCTGTACACCAGTGCACAAAAAAAACTTGCAATACACATAGAATACCATTATAACATGGCTAGGAGTAGGCAGGGGGCTTAATCTACTTCTTCCATACGGGATGCATCATCAGCATCTCCCTCTAGAGGTGGAACATCTCCAGCACTGGCTTCCTCAACTTGGATTGGCTCGTCCTCATCAATTCCAAGACCAAGCTTGATCATGCGGTAGATGCGAGAAGCATGTACTTGAGGCTCATCAAGGGTGAAGCCAGAGGACAGTAAAGCAGTCTCGTATAAGAGGATGACCAAGTCCTTAACAGCCTTATCATTCTTGTCAGCCTCGGCCTTCTGACGGAGGGTCTCAACAATGGAATGATCAGGGTTGATCTCGAGGTGCTTCTTTGCAGCCATGTAGCCCATGGTGGATGTGTCACGGAGAGCTTGAGCCTTCATGATACGCTCCATGTTGGCAGTCCAACCATACTGAGCAGTGACAATACAGCAGGGCGACTCGACTAACCTGTTGGATACAACTACCTTTTCAACTTTGTTATCTAGAATATTCTTCATGACTTTGCAGAGGCCTTCGAATTTAGCCTTATCTTCCTCGCGCTTCTTCTTTTCCTCTTCATCTTCAGGGAGTTCCAAGCCTTCTTTGGTTACTGAGACTAGAGTTTTGCCATCATACTCCCTCATTTGTTGTACTACATACTCATCAATGGGCTCTGTCATGTAGACTACTTCATAGCCACGTTTCTTAACCCTCTCAACAAATGAAGAGTTGGCTACCTGGTCTCTGTTTTCACCAGTGATGTAGTAAATGTGCTTTTGGTTCTCCTTCATGCGTGAAACATATTCCTTGAGAGAGCAGACCTCGTCACCAGAGGCAGATGTGTGGTAGCGGAGCAGGTCAGCCAACTTAGAGCGGTTCTGCGAATCCTCGTGGATACCAAGCTTCAAGTTCTTGCTGAACTGTTCATAATACTTCTTGTAGTTTTCTTTGTCCTCAGCTAGCTCCTCGAAGAGCTCTAAGCATTTCTTAACTAAGTTCTTCCTAATTACTTTTAAGATCTTGTTCTGTTGCAGCATCTCACGAGAAATGTTGAGAGGCAAGTCCTCGCTGTCGACTACACCCTTGATAAAGTTCAGGTATTCAGGGATGAGGTCTTCACAGTTGTCCATGATGAACACCCTGCGGACGTATAACTTAATGTTGTTCTTGCGCTTCTTGTTCTCAAAGAGGTCGAAGGGCGCGCGACGAGGAACAAACAAGAGGGCACGGAACTCAAGTTGACCCTCAACACTGAAGTGTTTGACAGCTAGATGGTCTTCCCAGTCGTTGGTGAGAGATTTGTAGAAGTCACCATACTCTTCCTGGGTAATATCATCAGCGTTACGTGTCCAGATGGGCTTGGTTTTGTTAAGTTCCTCATCTTCAGTGTACTTTTCCTTGATGGTCTTCTTCTTCTTCTTTTTGTCCTTGCTGTCTTCATCCTCGTCTTCACCTACATCCTCAATCTTGGGTTTGTCGTCCTCCTTCTCCTCTTCCTTCTTTTCCTCCTCAGCCTCGTCATCGGAAAGCTCCTTTTCGCGTTCCTTCTCAACTACAAGTTTGATTGGGTAACCGATGAACTGAGAGTGCTTCTTTACGATTTCCTTAACCTTGTGTTCTTCCATGAACTCGGCGAGGTCCTCCTTGACGTGGAGTACGATCTTGGTACCGCGGCCCAGGGGTTCACCAGGGTCAGGGCGAACGGTGAAGGAACCACCAGCGGCAGACTCCCACATGTATTGTTCATCGTCATTGTGTTTAGAGTGTACAGTGACGCGGTCGGCGACCAAATAGCATGAGTAGAATCCCACACCAAACTGACCAATCATGCTAATATCAGCGCCAGCCTGCAACGCCTCCATGAAAGCCTTTGTCCCAGATTTGGCGATGGTACCGAGGTTGTTCACCAAGTCCGCCTTTGTCATACCGATACCAGTATCAATGATTGTAAGGGTGCCCTCGCTCTTGTTTGGCACGATCTTGATATACAGCTCCTTGCCGCTATCAAGCTTTGAGGGATCAGTGAGAGATTCATATCGGATCTTGTCCAAAGCGTCTGAAGAGTTAGAAATCAACTCACGAAGAAAGATCTCTTTGTTAGAGTAGAATGTGTTGATGATCAATGACATAAGCTGGGCGATTTCCGCCTGGAAGGCGAAGGTTTCGACTTCACCGGATTGGGTCTCCATTTTTTCTTCTGGCATTTAAAGAATAAAGAAATATATACCTTTCAATTGATTTGAAAGTAGTATGGATTGCTTCTAGCCTCTTATCCGCAGCGTGGTTTTCACTGGCGCACGTGTAGAATTATCACAGGACACTTGAAACGTTTATACCGCAGCTCGATTTTGCTCAATGACGCCGGCGCGAGACGTCACTGGCTTATATACAGTGAGCGTTACTGCGACATCTATGAACGAATAGAAATTTCTGGACTTGCCGCCCTTATTTACAGATATCTGCAACATTTTCAATTAAATGTATGTAGAATATTATTTTTTAATATAAAAATTCAATATGTTTTTTAAGTTTAATAATTTATATTTTTTTAGTTTTGCACTATACTCAGCACGATAGCAAGCAAGGCGGAGGGAACCTAGGAACCTACAGTTACGTCTCTCCTCTATCAGTAAGATATTTACGTTTTCCGTTAAAATGTGGGGTTATTGCGGGTTGAGTGGCAGAGCTCAACGCTGCTAGTAATTTGTATGCCTTAAATTGATGTTTTCATTTTGTAAGCTTTTGAGGTATAAAAATAATTGATTGAATAAGGTGTCATAAATAGATCTGTAATAATAGTTAATACATCTAACCTCAATTATGAATTATTAATATATTATTGTTAATTCTGTGACTTTTGTTAATAATTAAACTGTATATGGAATAATTTGTTTGTATATATGTACTCTACTTTATCTTTTTTGTATAAAAATTAAATATAATAGAGGTTTAAGAAAGAGAAATAGTAATTAAAAGATTATTTGGAGTGACTGACATTACATTAATGTTGTAGATCAACTGTTTAAAAATCATATAAGAATCACAAAACATGTATTTTATATCTAATTCAATTTTGTTAATAATTCTTAAAGAAATCAGAAACATATTTTTTTTTATTGTTATTACTAATACTTTATTTTTTATTTTTATAAGAATATAAACGAATTAAAAACAATTTCATTTATGCGTAAAAGTAATGAAATTTTTATCTTTAAGAAAAAGGTTGCTGGTACCGAACTCAATTTTATTAGTTACGCTATTCAACACCACGCAGCAGCACCAGCGTTTACTTAGAAATCCATGGAACATTCTAGAATATTCGAGATCCTTCCATGTATATTTTCCAAAAACGCATTTCAACTTCGAAATATATCAAAATTTATATACATATAAGTAGATTTTAATAAACACTGTTCATTAAAAATACAATTCATTTACATTTCATTCAAAATTAAAGAAAAAATAATAAAATTAAAATTCCTTCTAGAACATTCGGTACATATCCGGTGTTTGTTGCGTCTTTCCACCGCTTGGTGCGCTATCCACTTCCTGTTTCCTCTACTGTAACTACCGGCGTGAATCTTCTAGACTGTTTTACCAAGATATTATTGATTTTTGTGCATAATAGTCTAAAATGGCTGAATGCACTTTAAATTTAATATATAATTAGCTATATTAAGGGCCTGCAGGGTTCTTTTGTCATATAAAATCATTATTACCACACTATTGCATTAGAGCAAGTTATTATATAGAGTAAGCATTTAAAATATATAATTTTCTTATATTTTACGTAAGTAATGACTAAAGGACTACTAAATAATATGATTCTAAACGTTTTTAATTTATAAAATACAATTTCAATTATGAAAAAGAAAACAAAAGATTGTGCATTGTCATTATACCTTAATTAAAGTAGAGCGCAGTTGTAGTGAAATTTTCAAAAATAGAGACCATTTTGAATTTATAGAATAATTTAACTTTTGTTTACAGTATATTAATATCATTTAATAAATAGCTGTACTAAATATACTTATGTAAAACTAACCTTACATTATTAAGACGAGTTATAAGTATAATATCAATAAATAAGCGGCATTTTGATCATATTATAAATAAATATGTTCCTTTATTTGAATGTACAATATATTTTCCTATGAAAAGCTATAGTTATATATATATTTAATAAAATAATGTGCCGGTGTGTGTGTAACATAACCTCAAAATGTACGTTTATCGTTGAATAGATAAGGTAACCGACCGTTCTATTTAATTTAATTTTTAACTTTGTTATATATATACTTACCTAAAATATATTTTAAAAACTGTTTCATTCCCCACTTTCCGCCAATTTTGTGGCATTGCGTGTTGCGGAACTTAACGCCGCGCTTTATTATTTTATCAATGGTTACTATTATTTATTTGTAATAATATTATATATTTTAAAATAATAGAGAAATTTTATTAAAAATAAATACTTTTAAAGCAATTTTATTGTCATTTTATATCTTAAATAAATAAGTACATATTTAATATGTTACAAATCTTTTAAAATTTAAAAGAAAAATCAGTTTGTGTATTAAACTCGGAAAAAAAATAAGAGAACAGAATGTCTTAACACCCGGAGCTTTCTGCCTATCTTATTTAAAAAAATTAAACAAAAAAAATCACTATACATAAATTAAATTTCACATATAAGATATATAAAAAAATATAATTGAGGGCATCTATTAATGTAATAGAACCTGAAACGATGATTTTTAAAGTATAAGTTTAAGCAGGCGAAGCCGCCAGCTTGCAGATAGTAAAGTAATATAGGATAGACTTTAAATCACGGAAATACACAAATGAATAATAACTATATCTTGAAGATCCACCAGAGCATGCACTTGAACTGTTTATCTTAACATATTAAAATTAAAACAAAATTTACAAATATTATTTCAGTTTCACGCCGTATACCACATTATATTGTATTTTTACTTTCTGAAAAATTGGAGGCATTGTGTATTATGTGGCGTAACTCAACGCCGCGCATTGACTTATTACCAGAGTGAAGAAATAAAAAAAAATGTTTTATTTTTTCCTTGAGGTCGAACCCACAACTTGTCGCGTTTACAGTCGAATAACAATAACTTACTTCGTATTTTTCATCATAATTTAAATAATAAGTAATGATTTTGTCAAATTAATTCGCAAACTTATATATGTATAAGTACTTAAAAGCTTACTAACAGTAACATCAGTTTCATTCGTAACTGAAAGGGAACCGCGAAATTATCAAATATTGATTTACTGAGCTTAACGCCGTATCCCACGTATAGGAAGGTAGGTAAACGGAAAATAGGCATAAGTATTTAGACACTCCGCTCCGTTCTCCACTTTCTCCACTTTTTCTGTTTATTGAGAGGAACGTGCGGAAATCAACGTAACGCATTACCTTGTTACCAAAGCGAATTAATGAAAATGTGAAAAGGTCTATTAATTTGTTTCATTATTTTCTCAATCTCAAGACGGGAATGAACCCACAACCTGTCTGTTTAACAGTCACACGTTTGTGCTCTGCGCCACGACAGGGCCAAGTATTTGTATGTCATAGCTTCACGCTGTATCCCGCACGAGGCAGGGTAGGCAGAGGGAACCGGGAACCTAGTGTAAAGACACTCCGTTCCACTTCCGTTCCCCACTTCCCGCCTAATTTGAGGCATTGCGTGTTGAGTGGCGGAACTCAACGCCGCCCTTTGCTTTATTACCTTATTACCAGAGCGAAGAAATGAAACATTAAATATTTAAATTGAAATTATTAAATATTTCATTTCCTCGACTGGGGATCGAACCGAGAACCTGTCGGTTACAGTCACATGCTTGTGCCGCTGCGCCACGACAGGCCTCAACATTTGTATGATAACTATTTTATTAATAATCTACAGATGTGTCATCGAATTTATGAATCATCTTATTAAATTTTTACTATTCGAGGAAATACAGTATATACGATGACTTAAATATAAAATAATCAGCCAGTGCTGCCATCTATGGTTCATTGTGATAATAATGTGGCTAGCTAAAAATTCTAATAAAGTCTGGCAGACTGCGCTCGTACCATAATAATTTTGGATTTTTTGGATATATTTAAAAACATTAAAATTGTAGTTTTAAATTACAAAAATGATGACATTAAAAAAAATATGTAAAGTTTATATTCATTTCGTAGATTTGGCAATTTCAAGCAATAACTTTAAATCATTAGTTCCAACCACTCCTCGCTAGATGTCGCTGACTAAAAATTCGTGAATGTTCCACAAGTTTCTAGTAAGGTATAGAATATTTAATATTAGGTATATAAGTGTCGCCCTCGCGTTGAAGCGGCAGTTTGTTACAAACAGCGAAACGGTACACATTCACGCAGTTTCAACGAAAAAACCAGCGTTCTTTTAAAAAGAGAGTTGTGTTTGTATACAAAATGGCCTTACTGCCTCTATTAATGGACTACGAGATAAGACCTAGGCGTTTACACGACATGTATGGCCTAGATCTTTCACCTGAAGACTTTATCACCGATATCTTCGATCGTCCATCCCGTAAATATTTACGCCCATGGAAAAACCTGTCTTCCTTAGCAAAGGACGTGGGATCTACCATAAAAACCGACAAAAACAAATTTCAAATAAATTTAGACGTCCAGCACTTCGCTCCGGAGGAAATAACGGTGAAAACTGTCGATAACTACATAGTGGTTGAAGGAAACCATGAAGAAAGGAAAGATGAGCACGGCTTCATTTCCAGGCAGTTCAAACGCAGGTATGCTATACCAGAAGGTTGTGATCCTGAGACGGTGGAGTCCAAGCTTTCTTCTGATGGTGTTTTAACTATATCTGCGCTTAAGAAATCTGAAGAAAATGGAGAAAGAATAATACCTATTGCCCAAACTGGTCCTGTGAGAAGGAAAATCCAGGATTCCGAGGATAACCAGCCAGATGCCGAGCCCGAAGTTAAGACACCCCAAAAGAAGAAACGACGTTGATTATTTAAAATGCCGTCTGTTTATTATAACATTTTTCATTAAAAAAGTTAAGATTTAAGACTGATTTTTACAAGTATTATTAATTGAATAAATACATTTTAAGTTTGTAATAATTTTGTGTTTTATTTTGTTTCTATAACAAAATAATATAGATAAAAATAATTATATAAATTGTGGTACCGAAAATATATTTTATTCTCATATAAAATAAACCGTTAAATACCACAAATTTGAGCATTACTTATAAATGATTAATAATATTAATAAATACTATGTAACGCTTACAGTTTATAATAAATCAAATTCTTATCGCTTACAGCCTGACAAAATTATTACATTTATTAGTACATATATAGAAACGTGAAAAGTGAAGTTAAATAATGTTGATAATAGATGTCACTGTCAAATTTTCCATTGGTAAATACGAAAACATCATTTAAGGATTTGTATATCTGTGGCTCCGTAGCCTCTTGAATTAAGTAATCAATTTGAGTGCGTGCTTAATTTAACTGACTGACTGTAAATGCGACAGGTTATCAATTCAATCTCCACCGTAGAAAATGAAATGTTATATATTTTCATTTCATCGCTCAAGAACATGAGGCAAAATAGAAATAAAACAAGGCAAAACGCGGCGTTAAGTCTCACTACTAAACACGTTATGCCTCGATTCGATAGAATGCGTCGAATGGGGCCTTAATAAAACGGCAACCTGGGAACCTATCCCAGGTTCCCTCAGACAGAGTGTGGCTTGTTTTAGTGTACTATATCATGTGCTATTTATCTAAACTATATTGACATTATAGTTACTTGTTTGTTTTTTCTGAGGCGATAATATATATAAGGGGTGTTTTCGTCTTTTTCCGGCAGGATTTAACTTTACGTCAATTTAGACATTCCGCCAAGAGATGGCGCTAGTAATATTTTTAATAACTACTTACAAATTTTAAAAGTTATTTGATTATTTCATTAATATTGTACATTTTTTTTATTTTCATATGATCATATTTTTTTTATATTTTTTTTTTAACTGTGCCTCGCCTCCTGCTGTATCCCGCACTAGGCAGGGTAGGCAGAGGTAATCCGGGAACCCAGTGTTAAGACACTCCGTTAAAAATAAAATAAATTGTAAATACACAGACAAATATTTGATTTTGATTATTTCTTATAAAAAGAACGATCGAGCAAAGAGTCAAAATATCTATGAAAAAAATAAAATATATAGCAAAATATGTACATTTTTTTTCTTGTCGTGTCCACTGTCATCAACCTCTACATAAATACATATGCCTCAGGTGGACCTATTTTCTGTATGAGATCGTCCTCAATTATCGATACTGTTAGCGCAGGGCATCCGAAGTCTTTTTAGGACTTATCACATTAGTTTTTTAAATATTTTTTTTTCTTTTTAGCTTTACGCTGTATCCCACATAGGCAGGGGAGGCAAAAGGAACTTGGGAACCTGTTAAAACTTTACTGTTAAGGTTAGGTGATTGGTTCTGTATGAATGTATTAAGCAACATAATATTTTCATTTTGTCACTCATACAAGAAGACGAGGCAAAATAAAAAAAAAAACAAAGCAAAACGTGGCTTTAACTTTCGCTACTCAACAAGAAATGCCTTGAATTTGGAGGATAGTGCGGGACGAATGGGTCTTAATATTAGGTTCCCAGGTTCCCTCAACCAGCCATAAATACAGTGTTAAATTAATGAAAAATATTTTATATGTAACAAACCAAATATTCCAAACGATATGCCGAATTAATAAAAAGTTCGATGGAAAGTCACAAAGTTTGGCTTCCGTGCTCCCTTTCCCTTGAAAAACAAACGTAAATATATTACATATTTTTTTATATATATCTAATCTTCTAAGTAAGATATTTCTTTAATTTTACACTGTATTTCAAATATGATAAGACCGGAACTTGGGAACCCAGTGTTAAGACACTTACGTTTTTTACTTTTCACTGAAATTATGGCACTGAGAGGCAAAAATCAACGTTCTACATTTGGTTTTTGAAAAATAAATATGCTTTTAAAAACTATTTTTATATAAACTCATATGAATTGTGAACTATTTTGACTTACTTTGGTAGACATAACCGCCAGTTCCGCTCACCAACACGCTTTTCTCAATAAATCATCAATCTACGGGGGAACTGAGTACTTAACATAAAGTTCCCTCTGCTAACGTAATATTGAGAATGTTTGTATTTTCGTACAATTGTACATAAAGTTGTATTTTAAGTTTTAGCAAAGTCGATAATTAATCAACCAAAATTATAAATTTATTGCAAGTACGGATGTACTTCGAAAAGATTGAAGAACATAGCTAAAACCTTTTAAGTTCTTTGTCATGGTCCGACGTGCGTCCGTACGTTCAAATTATTACGTGTTTACATTTACAGCGTTTGGTTACGCAAAGTACTCTTTAAAGCGGATATCTGGGTATCTCTAGATTTTTCTAAATAATATATTTCAAAGCAAAAGCGACAGAAACAAAAACCATAAAAATTTTCTTTTAAACATAAATATATGTAAGTATATGTACTACATAAATAAATTCGGTTTTTTAGCTGTATGCCGCATCTCGTAGACTCCCTCTGTCTATTCCCATTAAAACACTTCCGTTCCCCACTTTCTATCGAATTTTGAGGCAATACGTGTTAAGTGACTGAGGCGTTGGAAACGTAAATATTTAATTTCCTCAAGCCAGAATCGAACCGGCAACCCATTACGTTTGCAGCTCCTAGCATGTGCCGCCACTAGCTTCAATATATAAATAAATGTATTATATTAGAAAACATAATAATACATCTCGAGCCCACCCTGTTTCTTATTAAGAAATGTTTAATTGAACACACACAC